>VXAX01007719.1:58282-92246 GCA_013399835.1 Leptocoma aspasia | reverse complement strand
CCGGCCGCGGCCCCCGCCCGCTGCCCGGGGCTGGGGCAGCCGTGGCCGGGGAGAGGCGCGGAGCGGGCGCCTGGCCGCGGGCGGCTCCTTGTCACGCCGTGTGGGCGCCCGGAGCGCAGCGGAGAGACCCCCGCGGAAAGCAGCGCGCTCGCCCCTCAGCCGCGCCGCGTTGGTCGGTCCGGGTCAGAGCACGGCGGGGCTCAGGCTGCTCCCTCTGGGGAGCGAGGAGACGCCGGGCTGGATGGCCGGATGCTCCGAGGGGCTGGATGGCTGCATCGCCCCAGCCACCTTCCACCGTGGGAAGCTACTTGGACCACGCTGCTTTTGGTGCTCTAACACCACGGTGCTCCAGCTTTTCGTAACGAAACAAGTCTCACCCGAAGCAAATTACACACATTCCAGCAGCAATTTACTTTTCCTGAAAGCTGTAGTACACTATAAGAGTGACAAGCTGTTCTCAAATTAAAATAGAATCCGATCTCGAAAGGTATTTATTGTTAATTATTAGACACTTTCTGTAATAATGTTACATGCAAGAACCCAGGGCTCCCGCTGTGGGCTGTGCGGAGGTGAATCGTGGCACGTTACACCTGCACACACATCCCCCGGGTGAGCCTGTGTGCCGAGCAGCCAAACGCAGAGGAGCAGGTTGTGCTGTGTCTCGGGAGGACAGGACCACACATTTCAGATTCCGAAGGATGTGACTTAATCTTAGCACAACCCATTATTTCAAGTTTTCACTGTGTCCTGGTACGTTCTCCAAGTAACTTTTCATGAAACTTCAGTCCTGTGAGCATATAGCAACCCACAGAAATTAATTTCTAGCAAGATAGTTAACAAATAAAAGGCAGACAAGTTAGGGCAAACTGTCATCGCATTTACACTTGAACTTAGTTTGACAGGAGCAGTTTAGCTAAAGCAATATTCACTGGCAGATTAGTATTAAGTTTGTAACATTATGTCATGGAGAGCAACAAGCCAAGAGTACTTCGCCATCAAATTTTGGCCATCATGTTTATGATGCTGAGTCAAATGTTGCTGCTTTTGGTCTTGTGGTATATGGTGTCACTCAGCACAATGTTGCCTAAAGGTGCTAAAATGGTGGGGCTGTCACTTGAGTGGAACGTGCATGACTAGTGGTTTGTTATGTTGCTTATGGTCAGTGTCAGCTATTGGGCTGTACTCCTTTCAGCATGTTGATTTGTGTCTCCTGATGCTCATTGTTAGGTACTTCTGCTCTGTCGGGTCTCATTGTACAGACTTCAGTAGTGCTCCTATTCACTTGCTCAAGTTGCCTCTTCCCTTTCTTTTGTCTCCTGAAAATGAAGAACCCTGAGTTTTGTCAAAATGTCCATATTCCAGGTACAATAGGATGTTTTCAGAGTCACTGTAGATGACTATCCACAGAAACCAGTGCTGTTTCCAAGCATACTGCCTGCTAAAGTCATTAACTCTTCCTGGCCACTACCCAGTAGAAAATGCTGAGACACATCCCTCTTCACGTACCTGCTGTCACCCCGGTTGTGACAGACTCTCAAACATTTCCTTTCTTCCAGGCATTCCTCACTGAATTGCACATGTCCTGCTGGCATGAGGTTTGATTGTGTAAGCTTGATACAACTACTAGTTTACTAATAGGTGAAATGGGATAATAACAAAGAATAATAACATCAGCAATAATCCTAGACCATAGATGTAGGGCAATCTTCTCTGTGTATTTAGCTTGTTTTCCCTGTAGTTACACTCAGGAAAATGTGCTCTGAAATCACTTCTTTTCTGAAGAAAATCTCAGAGTGTGATTAAAAAAGGGTTGAAATCCTGAGATTTAGGAGTTACAATGCTAAAATTACATGTATGGGGTTCTTAGAGTACTCCAAACATCAGTGCTTGGTACCTTGGCTTTTTATCCATTAGTAGGATTTAATACTTTGCAACAGGTTTCATCTCCTGATAAGCCAGAAACTATCCAAAGTCAGCAACAGAAAGAGATTTTTCAGAGAACAGCCTCCTTGGGATACCTAATAACAGTTTGTGGAAGTCTGGTTCCCATCTCAAGGCCAGAGCTTCTGTCTTCTCAATTCAGGGCTGAGCCATTTGCCTTGGAGATGGCTGATGTCCTGATGTCCAAAGCTGTATTAGATAATTGACCTCAGTGCATAATTTTAAATTACTTTCTCATAACAGTTGTCTCCTTGCACTGCTGACCTCTGCAATTATTTCTGGAGCTGTAAAAATTTAAGTATATTCCTTTATTTTGAAGACAAGCATTTTAAGATAGATGAAAAGTTTGGAATCCAGACCTATCAAGAAATGTGGTGGGTAGGGATTTTTGATACAACTCCAGGCCATCTGGCCAAACAGCAGCAAATATCTAAATTTACTGACTTGTCTTGTCTTGTCTGAGATAACATCATTTCAGGGCCTCAGGACTGCTTGTGTTTCCACTCTTTCATCCCATCACTGTGTTTTTATTTTTTGTGGTGCTTTTTGCTGATTTTTATCAGTTGTTTTGACTGTACATAGCCCTTGGCACCCGTGTTCTCCTCCCCCTCTGCTGCTGTAACTTTATGCTCCTCCTCAGTACACTCACATCAGTCTGTGTGCCCCTTTTCTCTTACAGTTTTAGCCCACTTATCATGCTTGTTCAATACCAGACATCTTCAGAGGAAGTCTGGACACAAAGCAATGTGTGATTTGGTGGAATTGATCCACTCTCTCCAGGAGCAGGCCCTGTAAAAAAACATACTTCCTCCTCCAAAAACTCTCTAATAAAAATTATGACTGATGAGAATTGTACAATTATTTTCAAGCTTGTTTTGACAAAGTCATGTTAGTTTGCTTATCTTCAAAGAGCTTTAGCCACATGCAATAATGCCACTTAATCAGAATATGATTGGTGGGAATTCCACCCCATGCTGGACAGCTCAGAGGAAGTCTGGATAACTGGAGAATGACCAGCATTCAGCATGAACACACCTGCTTCTTATTTCCTCTGACTTTCACTCATATTTTTTGGTGCCTTCCTTCCACAAAACTTTTCAAATCAATCTGTCTGTATTTCCTTCTCACCAAAAAGCTTTAGGTAACATTTTGCTGCCTTCTCATATTTGGGTAATTTTACAGTTTTACATTACCAGCTGAATGGTTCTACACTATAGTGCTCCCAACTTGTTCCCACTAAGGAATTTGCCAATAATGCCAACTTTTTGTTTTTCTTAATGTCATAGTTAAAGTATCACTGTATACTAATATAATATACCATTCTTAAAATACTCTAGCAATGCCTCTGTGTGCATTTTGTTGGCAGTTCTGTCCTTCTGGAGGAATTAATCATTTTTTCCTGGACCAAGCCACGATGCTTCTGACATGTACTGTCCCACTGAGCTGTTTATCTGCCAAAGTGAAATCCTGGATAAATACATGGAATCTTCCAGTTCTGCCTGAACGAGACTTGTGCTGATTGAGAGGTCCTGTCTGGAGAAACACAGCTGGATGGCAGCCAAAGAGGTAGGGCCAGTTTGTATCATCTTCCCTAAAGACTACTACAGATTTCTTCTGTCCTGTCCTTATTTTCCAGTTTTTCACAAGTGAACCAAAAGTCCTGAAACAAAATACATTTCTTGTCTTGTCCCTCTGTCATTGAAGTCCAATTCCTACAAAAATTACCCCTGCTACTGTATGATCAACCTTTACAGGGTGCAAAAACCCAGAACATAAATTACTTTTATCCTCCAATCTTTGTCCAATGGTGTCTTCCTTCAGTAGCTCCTTGTATTGGGAAAGACTTTTTTCCTTCATCCTATCTGTCACTTCTGCAAGAATCCAACAGCCCATCTCCTAGTGCTGCCCCACCTCTCTGAGGTACAACCTCCAGCTTGGGTTTTACTCCTCCTCAGCCCATTAGCAAGTTCCCCCAAACATCTTGCTCAGTGGGGTTGACTCCACTGAAAGTAAAAGAACTCTTACAAAGGTGACATCTGAGGTTTGGGCTGACTGGTTTTTACTTAAAGTTCTGGTGTTCAGACAACTGGTAGTACAGAGCATTCTAGGAGAGCAGTTCAAGGGGTGCCCTGGAGCACACCTGCTATCACCAGGCTCCAGTTTCCCTTATGTGGATGCAAAGATTTTTCTTTTTTTTTTTTTTTCTCTGGTGTTTACTGAATAAATCTGTCAGATGCAAAAATGAAAACACACTGTAGAGTACAACCTGCTCTTTAAAGGCAGCATGTTTGAAATGCCTGAAGCCAGCCTAATTTCTGCAGGTTTGGAAGCAAAATGTTGCTATGGGAACAAAACCATCTCTCCACCCAATCAGCTGAAGCAAGAGGTGGGTTTTTTTAAATAACGAGATTGTCTTTATCTGCCCTTCACCTAACCAGTCAACAGAAGAATGAGAACAATGGTTTTCACAGCCAAACCATAGAAAATGTGACTCACTGCCAAAAAACCCCTATGAGCTTCTTAGGTCTGGGAGATTGACATCTTATTGTAGGATATAAACTGACAACAAGACAAACTGACAAATCAATCTCGTTTGACAGTGCAATCAAGGAAAGAAATGGGTGTAAAACTGTTCAAATCTAACTAAACTTTGCTTTGGGAGGTCTTGAAGAGGTCTTCAAAGGAATTGAAAGAGGAGTAGTACTAACAGAGGAAAAGACTTTACATGATTGTGTGATTGCCTCCTTTACCCTGCAGCATGTTGAGGCTGGGTTTGTGTGGTGACTTTCTTTTCCATGAGCTGGTCCTGCCCATCCCACGACAGGAGTGTCCAGGCTGTTCTCACACATGCTACAGCCTGGTAGCCTGCAAAAGCCACACTCAGCATTGGCTTCCCTCAGTGACCAACGGGAGAAGGCTTGGGTCTGCTCTGTCACATCCTTGGTGGACTCTAGCATTAATCTCTTCATTAATGTTTTAATTCAGTCAAGGTGACCCAGAGTCCTCAATCCACAGCAAATTAAAAGTAACATAACCTAGTTTGATCCTCTCTTGTCTGGAATGATGTATTAGTCCTGTGGCTCTGCTAAGGTTTAGCAACATGTTTAACTACAGTGTGCATTTATTTAAATCCTACCTCTTCTCAGTCTGTAAGCAGAAAAGATATTCTGATATAAAGAAGAAACCCTTCTTCTTCTGGGTTACCAAAACAAAAACCCAACAACTGAAACAGATCAGTAATTTTGGAGTAGTTTTCAGACTAATTCAAACTCTGTTTGTTGACAGTGATTTTTTTAAACTTTCATATGAGGGGAAAGTACTAAATCAAACAATAATAATAATAATGATAATAACAATAATAATACTGTTTTAAAAATGTTTTAAAATCTGACTAGCCGTTTCATGAATGGGAATAAAGTCAGTCTTTATTAATGAGTGATTGAACTGTCAATCTTCACTCCTTCTTAGTTATTAAAATGAATAAAAGCATACCCTTATCAATCTTGGATTCTGTACACATGTCACATGCTGTCTCTCTCTTCCAGGAGCTGTCAATTTAAAGCTATGAGACAGCTCACAGAAGAAAGGAAGTAGCTGTCTGCTCACAAGGCCCATAATAGAAATAAAATAACACTATATGCACAAATGCAAAATAAAACGTGAGTATCAACCCAGTTACTTTCTTCATACTAAATGTAGGAAAATGATCTGTCCTTTGTCATTAAAAATCTGGGAGGTACATGATGTTGTTCCTACCTGTATGGACACTTCCACCTATATTTACTCAAGGAATTAGACTGTAACTGTAAAAATTTGGTGTTATTCATTTTTCACAAAGCAAAATAATTGGGTCATCCTTGCTAAACAGTGTGTGACCACAATTGTGGTATAACTGTTAGCTTGGTGTGATTTTAGCTGTTGTGTTCAGGATCATTTAAAAGCACTTCATGTTTTCACTTTTCAGACAGCTATTCAGTTGCTTTTGCTGCTACTACTGATTCATGTAATAATCGTTCATACACGAAGCCAAATCTTGCTATTATTTAGTAAGACTTGTGTTGCCATTGAAGGCAATCCAGATTCATAATACCAAGACATTGTGCTGATAGCATTGGCTGAGACAAATACAAAGCTTCTCATTTTGGGAGTGAATTCAGGATCTTGTTAGATCCCAGAGTCAAAAGAAAATTGCCATTTTTAAAACAGAAACTCAATAGATTGTGTGTTTGCTGTGCCTGCAGAAGAGGGAAATACTACAATATATCCCTTTCAGCCTCTATAGAGAAAGGGAAATTCAAAGAGCTCCATTAGAGATGCCTCACACCTTCCTCAGTCATCTCTGCTGCTTTTGGCTGGAATAGAGTTAATTTTCTCCATAGTAGCTGGTGTAGGGCTGGGAACAATGCTGGTAACACAGGGGTGTTGTAGCTATTATTGATCAATGATCACACAGCATCAAGGCCTTTTCTGCTTCTCACCCCACCCCACCAGAGAGAGGGCTGGGGGTACACAAGGAGCTGGGAGGGAACACAGCTGGGACAGCTGACCCCAGCTGAACACAGGGATTTTCCACACCATATGGCATCATGCTCAGTATATCAGTCTGGGGGAAGAAGGAGGAAGCAGGGGACATTCAGAGCGATGGCATTCATCTTCCAAGTCACTGCACTGTGAGATGGAGCCCTGCTCTCCTGTAAGGCTGAGCACGTGCCAGCCCACGGGAAGCAGTGAATTAATTCCTTTGTCACTTTGCTCGCGTGCGTGGTTTTTGCTTTCCCTATTAAACTGTTTTTATGTCAGCTCATGGGTTTTTCAAGCTGTTACCTTCTGATTTTCTCCCTGATCTCACCAGGGGTGAGCTAGAGAGCAGCTGAGCAGGGCTCAGTTGCTGGCTGGGGTTAAACCACAACATCATCATTAAAAAAATCATACATTTGGAAGCATATGTTTGTGTTCACTCACCTATGAACTCGGAGCAAACGGCCAGCAGCAGCAGGGAAAGCAGAGAAGTCCCAGCAGTGCCAGCTGGACTGACTTAGCTAATGAAGTGTGCATAAACAGCAAACATCCATCATCATAAATTATCCTCCAAGTCCCCTTTCACATCCAGTCATCTCCCCACATCTAATGCTTCTTAGACAACCTGTGACATCCGAGGCCTGAATGCTGCAAATGACTAGACTGAGTAGGAAATGTGCTCTGTAAACATGCTGCTCATTATAGCTATTTCACCTACTGCCAGATGGATTGATTTGAAATCACTTATTGCTTACTCACCCTTTTGTGTATTTGAATTAGAAGAGTTAACAAATTGCCTAGTAGTCAGGAATCAAGTGCTTCAGACCAGCAAAGGTTATGAAACTGCCTTTTCTGTCTCCATAGGCTGTTGCAGGGGAGCTGAAAATTTTACGTGGGGGTATTTTTATCTGAAGAGGGTTGGCTTTGTTAAACAAGCTGCACATTGCAAATAAAACCTGTACTTCAAGACTATTAGTAGGCAAAACAAATATGAAAAGATTGTAGCTTATTAATTGGCTATAGTGTTGTTATCTTGATATATTTTTAAAAACAGAGAGAACTAGAAAGATAGACTTTAGTAAAAGAACTCAACTGGGACATAAGAAAGTTGATATTAGAAAAATATTTTTTCCCAGAAAAGACAATAGTAGCAAACATGTATTCATTCAGTATCACTATTTCCACATCATCCAGTACTCATGAGACCAAACTTATTTCAGTGATGGTATTAGTATCAGTATCCAGCACTTATTAGTAAAGCAAATACAGACCAAGAGAACCAGATAAGCATGTGTTTTAAAGCACATGAGTAAGCTTAAGGAACAAAGACCTACTGAAAGAAATAAAATACCCCAGTCAGGTAGAGCAGAGCAGAGTTAATGGAAATACATTATCCTGTGGCTAAAGAAACAAGCTCAGCCAGACCTTACACTCCCCTCCAACATTTTCAGGGAATGATGGCAGATAGCTACCCTGCTACTTACAAGATTAGCTGTATGTAACGTCACTGAACCCAGCACACTGAGCTGCATTTGTAGCAATTTCAGTAACTGCCATTCTGGTTCAAGTCTGTAAATTTTCTAAAAGACACAAAAATATGTTTGCATTTGAGTTTACCTGCTCCATAGATACAGTTATTCTTCCCCCAGCTGCTGCAAAAATAAGCCCAGCTTTTCCCAGAGTTGGGTAACTCAGAAACAGAGCTGGTGCATCCAGGAAATATTTTCCATCTCTTAACTGCAGTGACATTTGAGAATGCCTGCCCTCTGGAAGGCTGCCTGAGCTGTAGATCTTTTATCAAACTGGGGTTTGCCTTCACTTTTGCATTCTGTCTGAGCTTATGGAATTTTTGTTTTTATTTAAATGAACAGATATTAGTCCTGACTCAGGACAGCATTAAATAATATCCTTAATCACTTTCTTAAGATGATTAAAATTTACTGTGTGTTGAAATGCTATCTTGCACTGACTCCATACAGGGTGAGACTGTTCTGAAATTACTTTCGGTCTTTCTTAGCATTGCTTTCCACTGCCTCTGTAGAAGAAATGCAATTTGGAAGTGTCATTCACTGTATTCCTTCCCAATCCACTGCAGTGTCTTCTCCATGTGAAGGGCATTTTGAGGAGCAGATCCTCTCCCATTACAGCTTATCACACAGGGCGCAGCTCTCAACAGCCCCACAGCAAATCCACGTCAAACTGTAAATGTGACATAACACGGGGTGTTGAAAGCACCATGGTTCACTTCAAAATTGTAATAATGACCTATTTTTTATAGCAGCAAGGATTTGAGAACATGGCAATTCAGAATAAATGGAGAAATATTTCTCTGCCTTTCCCAGTTGGTACCTTCTGGTGGGTATTCACACACGAAGTACTTATTGCCTAGCTCAACTGCTCGAAAGTTGTTTACCTCTATCTTGCCTATAGGCAGGCTCCTTTCATGAAAAATGAAGTAAATAAAATAAGTACTTAAAATAAGTAGAGGAATATCTGCTCCACTCAATACTTCTCCCCCACCAATAATTGGAGCTGGTTCTCTTCTTACAGAACAAAGACTATTTTAAACACCAGGAGTAATAAGGCATAAATTTGGCAAAAAAGGTGTAACTTTTTCCAGAGCCATTTGGAAAACAAGACAGGCCCTTTAATTACCAAGCAGAAATAAAGCTGTCAGGCATTTACTGGCAGTTTTTCAAAATGATCTTTAGCACACAGCACAGAGTAAATGTAACTTCAGTGCCCAGTGTTAGATCAAAGTTTGTCTGCCATTGATTAGAACGAAAGAATATATGAAGTCTGAGGGTGACATCTGGTATTTCAACACAAAAATGGAAACTCTCAGACTTAAAAGGCTTTTGTCAAGATAATCTCCATTTAAAGCTCAACAATGTAAACAGTGACCAGATTGAAGACTGCAAGCACTAGAACCCACAGAAGTGAGACAGAGAAAAGATGACTTTTATTTAGCTGGCATTTTCTTACCTGTTAACACGGTAGGCTGTGAGCAGTATATGGGCTGTGCAGAGCAAAAGGGAACGCCATGGATGGCTGCGTTGAATTACCTGAGTAGTGTAATATTTACTGCTCCATAAAACCCATCATATGGAAATCAATTCCCATCACAGAGCTTATTGTTATATATTTTGGCTGTTGAATTGTAAATCAAATGGTGGGAGCTTAAGTTCAATATATAATGTGTCTTAATACAGGATTTTTTTATTTTTTATTTTAGCAGTTACTCTACACAGCTATGACTTCTTGTTTTGAACAAATGCAAAACATAAATTGTCTATGGCAGCATGTATTAAACTGATTCAGCTCTTGTAGTCTAGCAGGAAAAGGGCAGAGAGGCCATGTGGCTATTGCAGTGTCTTTCAGTCAAGCCCTAGAAGGCCATTACTTTCTGCTTAGAAAAAATGGGTGGGATCTTGGGCAGCATGAAGAACTCACAATGATGAGGAAACCTTTTGCCTCATGGTTTGCCTTATTATTTTCAAAAGGTCAGCTGTTAAATGGAGGTCAATACAAACACTGTTGCACAAGAACTTGAACTAAAGAAAACCACATGGCCATATGCACCCACCAAAACAGCTCTGGCTTTTTTCTCTCAGGAGCTGATCACATGCCCTATTTCCCCTGCACACCCTGAATTCCCCCCTGCTTCCAGCGCTCGCTGCCTGCTGCCCTGCTGGCTCACACCCCATGCTGACTGACCAGCTGGGACACCGAACATCACAGGAAAAGTCACAGAAAGCAGAATCTAATGAGATACCTGGCTTTGATTTTATTTTAATTCTGATTTCCCATTTTCTGTATGACTTTAAACTGATGGTGATCAGTGTGACATACAGTATCACTGATGAATCAGCGAATGCAGTCCTAGCATTGCTCTTGAGTCTGTAGAAATGGAGAAAACTGAGAACAGCAAGAGACTAAAGGCAGAGTAGGAGTTTCTATCTTTCCTTAACAGTCCCCTGACTATACCTACCCCAATAAAAAGCACTTGCATATGAGTCATCAATCACGTTAAAGCCTATATTAGCTTGTGAGCAGGTTATGAGCTGAAATGATTAACAGTCGTCAGAGAGGGGTGGGGAACAATTGCTGCTCCATGGCCTGTTCTTCCCTATAGAAGTCATTAGCCTTATTGTACCTCTAAGAGAATATATTCCCTAGTTCACAGGTTCCCCTGAGTGGAAATATGAGGTGTGCAAGCACTTACCCTTCTCACCATTGCCTCTAAAGGTCAGGCAGCTCCTACTCAGGAGGTTTGCATGCCAGCTGTGAGGCTAAGGTCAGTACAGACGTACACAGAGAGCCAAACATCTTGGGAGAGTGGCTGGTTCAGAACTGAGTGGTGAAAGGGCTAATAATACAGAACAACTTAATATTTTTATTTTTTATTTGGAAAAAAAAAGATTCCTATAATTCATATAAATTAGAGAGAATTTGTTCTTTGATTGTCAGGAACTGAGGAAGATGTGTAGGATGAACATGTAGGCTAACCTGGCATGTTTAGATGCCCATGAGCCTCAGGAGTGATAGAATAGTTGGCTGAGGATTCTTTCTCACTGACCTTGATTTTGAAGGCACTGGGGGAATTCCAGGAGACTGAAAGAATACTTGTGCTGTGCTAGTATATAAAGTGTTGAAGTGACTTGATTAAGATAAATAGCAGTGACACTCCCTAGCAGTGACAGGGAGTGTAGAAAAAAACACACTGGTAGAGACATCAAAGAGTGACAGTACTCCAAGAATGAACAATAGGCACAGAATGTCAATTGTGGTGATTTTTCTGAGACTTGCCAAAGAAATCTCATTTCATCATTTCAGATTACAGGTTTGTACAGGTACCTGTGGGGATGTAACACACCTAGGTGATTGCAAGGGGGTTAATTTTGTACTGTGTAAAACCTAATGAAAACTTAGCAATATACAACGTCAGAAAAGCTCTTGCTAAGTGGTTTAGAAACAGCAGTTCCCATGAGTATAGTTTTATTTAGCTCTTCCCTCCATATTTCAACGTTATATGCTCCATGTTGTCCTCCCTCTTAGTGTTTGCTAACATATAATTCAGGAGCTCTTAGCTAGAGGGAGGTGTCTGAGAGTGGAGCTGGTGCTGCAACCAGCAGGATATGGGTGCAATGGGAATGTCAGGGTACAAGGTAGGTCTGGAGCACATGGTGAGCAGTATTCAGCACTGGAACTAGAGGAGCCCAGGGCTGCTGCCAGGTGCCAGACCACAGCCAAACTTCTTGGACCTGTTCACCCACTGCCTTCAGAGCAATCTGAGTTCCCTGTGCAATCCTGCAGCAAACAAACAAAAATGTCTAGTACGCCCTTGACTACTTGCTGGAGGCTTGAGGGGAATAAAGCAAGCAGGAGGAGAAGGATGAATTTTACACTTTTTACACAGGATTGGTATGATAGGTAGTCCTCATTCTGAAAAGACTGATGAAAAAATAGAGAGGGTAGAGAAGCACAAAAAAAAAAAAGACAAGGGCAAAGTGCTTTTCATGGAGAAATGGAGGATTCCATCTGTTTAGCTTGTCAACAAGAAAAGTGAGAAGTGACTTGCTTACAGTGTGTAAGTGCTTTCCTAGGCAGAAAATACTGGGCAGTCATCACTTCTCACAGCTTGCAGAGAAAGACAACAACAGGATCCAGTGAGCAAAAGCTGGAGCCAGCCAAATTTGATTAGAAATTATGCCCAGATTTGTAATGATGCCTGCTTAGTAAACACATGAACAAGGAGACACCGTTCCACAGAGCCAGACAGGGTGTTTTGTGAGAGATAGGCTTGAGCCAAATGAGACATTTCACTCAACTTTGAATAAAATAAATGCAAGTTAGTGATTTCTAAGAGGAGGGGTTAAATTGTCAAACAACAACTTTAAAAAAAAACCAAATCAAGCTCTTAGGTCTACTTTGCTCAATTCATGGACATCTGTCAGACTAGAAGAAGAAGGGGAGACATTTCCAGTCTCTTTTCCTAACATAAAAGTCACAGATAGCTGAGAGGAAAATGGCCAAGAATGACATGCTAGGAGGTGAAAATGGAAATCTTGCACCTCTTGCTCCTTCATACTGGTAAGTAATCATGGAACCTTCCTAACTGGAGGAAGAAAATGAAAGACCATCTTTAATTATATTGGCATCATTGTATTGATGCATTTGCATTAAGCACTCAGCTCCACTGGTGATGAGCATAGCATCATTAACATCCAGAAGGGGCAGCCTTGCAGGATTAGATGAAAGGGGAGAGGAGGAAGACTACTGGCGTGAGAAGGGACAGCAGATGCTGATGCAGGAAGTCAGGGGTGGCAAATCCACTTGGCTGTGGCTGAGAGGAGATGGACAGGAGGCAGCATGCAGAGCTGCAGTGGCAGCCCCTGGAATGAGGCAACACAGGATGGCAGGTGGACAATAGCGTGCAGGAGATTGAGGGGAAGCAGGAAAGATGTGCAGATGCACCTCTGAGTAATAACACAAGCTCTGTTCAAGAGAAGCAAAACTATTACCTGCAGAGAGCTTCCCTCTGCTTTGCCCTCAACTACAAAATCTGTTTACACTACTGGCCTCCTACTGCCTGCTACAGTCCTTGCTGTAAAAGCAGTATGTCCTGCTGTGAAGAAACCAAGCTGCATGGAAAAGTTTGCTCTTGGATCTCACCAGATATTGCTACAGCGTTCTCAACACCATGGGGCTTCCCAGCAAAAAATGAACAATTCAGCACAGCGAGTGAAAAGCTTTTCAGTGCTCTTAGAGGCTTCAGTAAAATGCAGAGACAAAACATTTATGCAACCCATGGGCTTGGGCTTTCTTGGCCTACTGTAGCATGGCTTTTGGGAGAGGACTGTGCTTTGGAGCAGCTTTCCAGCTCTGGGGAGGAAGGCTGTTATTAGCACAGAGTTGATAGATGGTCTAATGATTGTTTGGATCCAAGTGAGGGGCTGGCATCTTGCCAGGAGGACAGATTTGTTCGGGGTGAAGGGTAAACAGAGCCAGGTATCCACTTCTCATCTCTGTGCTTTGTGGGGGAGTGGTTGCCATGGATTTGTGTGAGCCACAGCAGGGACAGCACATGCAGACCCAGCTGCAATGGGTAATACAGTTCCTCAGTCACTGGGCAAAGCTGGACATTAGATTTGGGATTAATCTCTGTGCCTCTGTTTTGTTGTTACAGATGTAAACAACCACAGAGTGCTACAGAAGGGCAGAGCAGACAGCCTTGGTGCTGAGCAGGGGCCAGTGCTGCTGTCTCCTGAGCAGCCCCTTCCCAGGGCAGGGCTCCCCAGCCCAGAGCACCCACACATGCACCTGCCTGTGACTGACTGCAAGTTTTGCAACCCACTTTGATGAGTGCAAACAAAAATATCCATAATCAATTTAATTCTTCATTCAGCTCTCATAATTGGTTATCACAGCAAGTGATGGTCAGGTGTTAAATTAATTTTTGCCCTCTCAAGTTCTGTACTTTAAAACATGTCAAAAGACATGTTGCTATTTGCTGCAGTTTGGACTGATCCTGGAAACACCAGCTTCTGTTGCTGCTTTTCAAATCCTGAACTTCAATGGCTAATTCAAGCTTTAAAAATTCAAAGACTAACAGATATGTAAGGAACTTTTTTGAAGGAAAAAATCAATCAGAAATTATTTGCAGTCTATCATTTGAAGTCTATTGGAAAGAATTTCAAGTTGATAAAACACGAATTAACTTTTGCTGTCAGTATTTACAGCAACAACAGTCCAGGACAGAGAGACCTAAACTGAAAAATCTTATTTATAAAAATGAAACCAGATTCCACTGGAGGGGAGTGCAAACTAAATAGCAGGAGTTAAAGGAAGGCCAGGTAGATTTTGGTGGTAGATAGCCACCATGACTTCCAGATGCTGGGCAGAGCACTTGGTACCACCAGCATCTTGCCCTGTCTATGGAACAGAAGAAAGGTAGGGCCAACCCTTGTTGGCCTCTGTTTCTATTTCCAGACTAGCTCTTCAGCTTTAGATTTACATTATTAATGGTCTCTCTGGGGCACAGGCATGGAGAAATTAAGCTATACCCAGAAGGCCAAGAGCACTGCCAAGAGTCAGCACCTGATTTAGACTCATGGTGACCAGGCTCAGTTTGAGATTCAGAGGTGATGTCCCCTGTCAGAGGCAGAGATGTCTGTGTCTCAGGGTGGCTTTGTGCTGAGTGGACCAAGCACTTCTAGGCTGGGTCCCAGAGAGATGTGAAGGTCAGAGTGAAGATATTCAAGGTCAAGTGAAGATATGCCAAATGACAAAAATGTTCTCGTGCCGACAGTGATCTTGCTGCTGTGTTGCAGGCTAGTGAGGTGTATCTGAGGCTTATGCATTTATTTTTTTCCTTTGGAAAGTAAAGCAGATCCATGAATTCCCCAACATACAAGGTAAATAAATCCTCTTTTTTTTTTTTTTTAACATAGCTGCTTCAAATGAAAACATGCTACAGTTTTCTTGATTTCTCTGCCCACTGCCAGACACAAGGAAAGTGTCACACATATATTGCTGAATTTGGTTTTGCCTCACTGGATTTTTATGGATGGTTACCCTCAAAAAACAAACTATTAATAGGCCTGTGTCTGAATGCTCGACCATGTGAGACTTCATCTGTTACATTCAGGCTGTGTTTTGATAGATTGTTATTCCATTAACTAAAAATCCTTTGGGCTATGAAGGATATAAAAACAGTACTACAACCACTTGCCCTAAAACTAATATTTAAATATCACAGGGAAAAATTGAGTAGTCCATTAGAGGAATGGGAAAGGAGTTACATCATAGACAAAGAGAATGAAATAGATATGAATTCTAGCAGTATAAACCAATGTAAAACAAAAGTCTTTTGAGCTATGATTTGTTTAAGTGATGCTAACAATACTACAGATCATTTAAATAGATTTTGTAACTCTGTTGTTTCAGAGATTAAATTACACTAAGATAATAACGTAGTTTTGGAGTAATTTACATAAAGAAAAAACTAGGCTCCTAAAATTTCAGTTTTCTGCATATCCTTCTTAATGGGAACAAATTCCAAAACAATTTTGATTTTAGAAGCAATTTGTGAAGCTGTCCAGTGATCATTACTCCTGCTCAAAATTCCCAGGCAAAAATTAGCCAGTAACTTTTATTTTCACTCATGCACACAAACAAATATTCTTGCTTAATCTTATCTGTCTTTTCTGGTTTATACTGCCAGATAAACAAATTTAAATGAAGAGATTCCTGATTTTAATTAACAAGTGAGAAATTTTGATTTGAATATGAGTTTTTAACTTGCATTACATATCTTTATAATTTGATTTGAAGAAAGTTTAGCATTTTCTGTTGGAAACTTTGTAATGCAAATTTCCACCTAAATATAATCTTGATGCTAAATGTGGTATTTTTTTCCCTACCTATGTACCCATACACATTTGTGTATACAGCTCTTGCTTGGAGTACATGTATTTGTGTTCTATTTTTTTTTTTACTCTGATAATATTTAAAACCAAAGAAAACATTATTCAGAACCTGTAAGTAAAATGGAGAGAGGAGATGTATAAACTAAG
Organism: Leptocoma aspasia; assembly: GCA_013399835.1. Classification (NCBI taxonomy): domain Eukaryota; kingdom Metazoa; phylum Chordata; class Aves; order Passeriformes; family Nectariniidae; genus Leptocoma; species Leptocoma aspasia. Next base: position 76,209 of record VXAX01007719.1, on the reverse strand, counting down.
TCCTAAAGTGCTTTTTCAAAAAACCAAACCCTCGCATAGATGATTGTTACATACATATATTTTGAAAACAATGCTTTTTTCCCCTCAAGATCCTGGTTCAATTCTGCCCTTTATGTTTGTTGGCCTGTGAACAAAGCTAAGACTACCTGCAAAATTCATCAGCATGGGAAGTGACATTGCATGGGTTCAAGTGATTAAAAAACATAAGAAAATAGCCAGACCTGGTTTTGGCCCTTCAGCAAAGGGAAGTCTCTGGCAGATCTGATTTCTTCTGCAGATTGAGCACGGTCCTGCTGGCAGCTGGGTTAGGTGCACACAGCAAAGCACTCCCCTTCCTGGCTCCATGCTGGAGGCAGGTCACCATCAGCTCTGGCACGAGAGTCTTGCTCTGCTTGGCAACCAGAGGGTGGTGTTCAAAGCCCAGCAGGTCTCCAGGACAAAATTCCTGCTGGGCCCTGCCCCACTGACATGGGCTGCTCTGATATCTTTCACTGAGATAGGCTTCCCCTTGGTGCAATCCAGCATTTACTGTGGGATTTGTGTGAGGAACCTGGAGTGTCATTTAAAGGCTGCCACTCTCGCCCACACCTTGAAGTACCCACTTTTGTACACTCCTTGTAAGCACCATGTGAAAGCAGAGCCTTTAGATTTGCAGGTTTTTTAACCTCTAAGCAAAGCAAGGATCTGTTCCCCCTTTCCCCACCAGCTGCCGTCAGAATAATAGGCCCCACAGAATTAGTCAATCAAAGGTTTCACTCTGAATGCATCACAGCTGTGGAAAACATATACTTCAGTTTTCAGGGCTGACGACTTCCAGCTCTATCCAAAATAATTGCCCCTGTAATTCCAATTAAGACTGCTTCCCAACACCAACTTTAGTAGGAAATATCCCAAAAACTGAAGCCTGAGGTTAGATGACATAGAAATATGAGTTGGTGAATATCTGAATGTTCTCAGTGTGCCCTCAAAGAGCCAGGTGGGCACAGTGTGCAGGAGTCAGTACTACAGCACAAGTTGGGCAGGAAGTGACAAGGCCTCCTGCCCTCTCCTTTCAGCATCCTTAAATGCCCTAGGATGTCTCTGCCTGTAAAAGATTTCTCCTCTTCCTGTAGCTGGATGGTCTACTGAAGCTCCCTTCACCATTGTTCTCTGCTCCAAGCTGTCCTGGGCAGTTTCAGCTGAGAGGGCAGAGAGGTGCAGCAGCGAGGCAGGACGCAGTGCCCAGGGAGGGAAGGGCGCTGTGCCAACGCACGGGGCTGAGCTGAGCGTGCTGTGCTCGGAGCACAGCAAAAGCCTGCAGGCAGCTACAGCAAAGAGCTGCTCAGGCCCTAGGGATGTGGAAAGCTACTGGTATAGACACAATTTCAAAATAACAGAGGGTTTCAGCTGCTGCTCCTGGAAGAGGTACCTGTCTTCTTAATGAGCCTGTTCCCATATCAGAAATTTGTTTATTTTAAAACTCACATTTAGTGCAAGGGCAATATTTCTGTCAGTGCTTCGGCTGGACTTGATTGAAGACACTGCTGTGACACTTGGCCAGCTTGGCATTTAAAATGTCATTCAGACCAGAAAGCAACTGAACCTGAACACTGAAGCAGATGTCATGAACAAAGGTGAACTTCCATAACTGAATGAGGTTGCTGATAAAGACTGAATTACAGAAGTGTTAGCAGAAAGCCCAGCGGAAGACCACTGATTCTTCTGCATATGCTTTATTTATGTCACTGAAATTTTGCATTTAAAATCCAGCATTTGTGGTCCCTGCTGGTTAAAGCAGGATGAGCAGGTTTCTTTGTTCTCCAGAAATGGGATTGATGATATTTTCTACAAAATGCTACTGAGTCCTAGACTTGTTTGCAGATCAGGAGGACACACTCATTTTTCTCTCTTTCTATGCAGCATTGGTGCACACAAAGTTGTTCAAAACTGTTTGCTACCTCAACTTTTCTGTTCCAGATGACAGCAAAATGACAAACAGGCTGAGATCTCATCTTTCAGCGTGGATCGTGTAGGAAGAGTTACTGCCTATCCCCTAACTACAGACTCTCGTTCCCAAATGTACCTCCTGATGTGTGTTTAGGATGCAGTCCAAAAAGCCACAAGACAAGAAGAAAGAGAAATGAAATTGTTAGAAAATGCATTAAGGCAAAATAAAGGCAAAAAAAAAAAAAAGTTAATTGCTCTACCTGTGTTTGAGCCCACAGGGCTTGCACAGATGAGTGTTAGTGACAAAGTTGTCCGCTGGTGCCAGGGCAAACTTTGTTCTTAAGGTCAAATAATCTATCAAGATAAAAATGTTAAACTAGTCCTTTCCACTTACGCTGCTCAGTATGGCTCAAATTGCTTTTCAGCTGTGCCCAGTGCTTTTGATGATTTAAAGTAAATTAAACATTATCCTTTTCTAATTAGATAGGTTAGATGTTGGTGTTACTTCTTACTAATTTAAAGAGTAGAACTAATTTAAAGAAATTAAAGCTAAAAACCCCACCTTTAAACAATGAATTAATCCAGAATTTGATTTAATAAGGAAGGAAGCAACTGAGGGTTACGTAACCCAGTCAGGTGGGCATGCAAAGGAAAATCAGCCAGTGTGGAGTCAGTGGCACAGCCACTGTGGGGCTTATTGGGGAACAAAGGTTTTTTCTCCTTGACAGGCAATTGCAAGCATGCAATACATCCAACCCCCTTCTCAGTCATCTTTAACAACCATTTCTGTAAGTCATTACACTGAGTGTCAGTGTCGAGGTGCTGGCAGTGGGGCTGCAGGAGCCTCTGTGGGGAGAGACCAGGGCTGCCCCGTGCTGGATGCAGCCAACACATCACAGGGCACGGCTCAGTCCGGCTGCCAAACAGGGGCACCTCTGGGAAAGAGGATTAGAGGTGGGGCAAATAATATTGCACAGGCAGAGGATGGGGGGGGGAAGAAGTGGGCAGCAGTCACCTGAACACCAAGCTGAAAGCAGGAGGAGGGTGAGGAGGTGCTGCAGGTGCCAGAGCTGAGATTCCTGGCAGCCCCAGGAGGAATCCACACTAGCAAGCGGGCATTTCCCAACAGGAACCTCAGCCTGTGGAAAACCCATACTGGGTTTATCCAAAGGGACTGCAGCTGATGAAGAGGACCCAGGCTGAAGCAGGGGGCAGGAACAGCAACAACAGCTGTTACAGACTGACCACCATTCCCTGAGGAGGAAGCAGAGGAGTCAGGAGTGAAGGTGTGAAGTAGTGGGAAGGGAGGGTGGTGTTTTACAGTTTTTGACTTTGTTTCTCACCATGCAATTTTAATTGGCAACAAATTAAAGTCTCTTATTGATGGTAACTGGCAAGCACTCTTCGCATCTTTCTCAACCCATGAAGTTTCTCTTTTCTTTCCCAACCAGCTGAGATGCTGGGGTGAATGAGAGGCTGGGTGGGCACACCCTCCATCGGTTATCCACAGAGTAGGGCATCAGGTACAGGAAGCCTTGTGGAGAGGGCAAGCTTTGCTAAAACATATAAGCAGACTGGAATAAAAGTCAACCATTAGCAAGATACAGGAAAAAGCGACAGTCAAAACTCTTTCAAACGTGAACTTGCCAGCTTCACATTTTTGAGACTGGGTTCTGGCACATTTTACTTCTCTACCTCCTAAAAAGGTGTGCAATATCCAACTTCCAAAAACCTTTTAAAATCTTGCCACAAGATAGCAAACAGTCCATCTCAAATCGTTATGAGAACATCTTGTAATGAACATGCACAGCAAAAGAGATTTTTGTGAGACAGCTCTCTTCTTATGGCTGAGTTCCCTTATGGGTGAGATGTCATTCGATTAATGTAGCTTTACAAGTTTTATATCATGTTTCATCCCATACTGGAACACAGCAATGTGTTTTGCATACTCATGCATATACTGAGAAACACTTTATGAATGAAAATTATAATCCTATCTGGTCAAACTATTCTAACTTGTCTTACAAAAGAGATGGCTGCCCAAAATAGTACCTAAAGAGTGCATTATCTGCCATGCAGAGACAGTAAAAGGATGATGTTAAAGATGAGAAATCTGCATTTCAAATGCATATTTGTGTTCTGCTGAATGACACAAATATGAGGAGTAACTCTCACAGGAATGGTTATTGTGCTAAAAAGAGTTTGAGAGCTGCTTATGTGAAGACAGGACACTGACAACATAAGAAAAAGCACAATATCTTGATGAGATTAAGACTTGTCACATACTCTGTCCTAGTCCCAAAATTTTCTCCCTTGTTTGGGAGAAATTCATAGTGGATTGATTTTGAATCACTATTGAATTGTTTCCCTGCCCCCAATTCAATAAACTAAACTACAATTACTATAGGAGGCTTTTATTCTGAACAAAACCAGTGAAAATACAATTTACACTGACAGCCCAAGCTGAGAGAAGTCATGTTGCTGCTGTTGTTATTTGCTGGCTGGTTTAGGTGGGATCCACTCGTGTATCTTCTTGCGGGTAGTAGAGTAAGGCACATACTGCTCAGGAGTGCCACTCACATTGAATTTATGGTTCTCCCAGATAAATTTACGAGCGACTGGTGGATGAGTAGTTGGAGGGTCATCCGTCATTGAGTGCAGCCAGCGATGCCTTAAGAGGAAAAAGACATATTGTTACTAAGGAACATCACATAATGTCTAGCAAGCCTATCTCCTGGCTCCCAAGGGTCCTCCTCTCAAGAGACACTAAGTATTCTGAGAAGAGAAAAAAGAATTTTAATCCAGTGTGACTTTGAATCAGACTACAGGATATTGATTTTAATTAGTTTCACAAGCATAGCTGATAAGTAACAGTTCTGCCTCCAAGAACCTGAAAGCACACCTAAGTTCAAATTTCCTGTCCCTTTGTAGGCTCAGTATTTGGGCAGAGTATGTTGTCACTTGTTTGTACAGCCTTCACTAGGCAGCCAGGTTAAGGCAGGCACTACAAATGACAAAACCACCATGTTTGGTTTCGTTGCCTGGGCTTTTTCTTTCTTAGGTTATGGAGATCTGTTTTGTTTTTAATTACCAGAAGACTATGCTGCACAACAATTTCAATGCCATTTTCAAAGCATCCATGAGGCTGCCACTTGGGATACAGATTAACGACGTAAGTACACCTAAAACAGGCACATAAATATTTACTGACTGCACAACACAATGATTAATACCAATCAGTAATAGGGTCATTACCAAGTAATTCCAGTGATTAGCCTTTACCTATGCACTAAATGTCAATCTTTTTCTGGGCAAGCAACATTAATGATCAAGCAAAGCATTTCCCCTAACAATTTACTGAAACACTGCAGCAAGGACCAATTGAATTGATTTAATCTCTTTCCTATTTCAGTGCCTGAAGCAACTTTCAAATATGAATTACATTTTAATTATCTGTCAGTTTACATGTACTTCATAATGTGTGTAGTTATCACAAAAGTAAGGTTATGACATTTTTTGCAAGCTTATGTATTTTTTTACTGAGGTAGAATTAAGGAGATTTCTGCTAATCAGCTTTTGCAAAGACTTGACCTAAAAATATGAAGTCTTCTTTTCTATGTCTATTAGAAAACCTAAAAATTGCATCTTCAGCCCTTAGCAACAAATCCAGCACACTTCATTTATACAGCAAAACAAAACCATGATAAAAGTGGTGAGAAATAGACTGACAGGTATATTGTAAATCCAAAGAGCTCTACAGAAGGTTGGTAATCTTTTCAAATTGCTTCTTGAAGTGTATTAAAAAAAAAAAAAGAAAAAAAATCACAACTTTGGCTATAACTTTAGTACAAAAATTTCACTTTTAAAAAAGTGTCAGCCTAAAGTTCTTTTTCTAGAAGTAAAAACCAAACAAAACCCACAAACTAAAGCCACACATTGAAGGACTAAGGGCTGCCAGGAGAGGCTGCCAGGAGACTGGCTTGAATATAAAATCAGATGGAACCATAAGATCATTTAAAACTAAGAGAAAAAACTGTGTTTAGAGGCAATGAATAGCTTCCTGTGGGAAAAATGATCCACTTTGGAGTTTGGAAGTTATAGACGTGTATAATGCTCTTCCTCTCTCTGCTCTCCTTTGTAAATCTGGTTTCATTCAAAGTGTACATTTCGCACTGCTTTTATTAAAAAAAATATAAATGGCTAACAATTTCTGTCTGGAAAAAGGTGGCCCCATAGCACTACTAATCACAACGTGGTCTGATGATACAGGACCAGGTCTTGCCCAATTTTAGCCCTGGTTTTTTAAACCAGCCTCTGAAATGCCCTGGCCACACCACACAAAGCTCTCACCTTGGGCGAACTCTCTTGCCCGACTCACACCTGTCAGAATAATTCTGTGTCCTACTGTGCTTCACATCACCTCAGGCATCACGAGTCCTGTGACAGCCTGCACCAAGGCTGGCAGAAACGCTGCAAAAAAGCTAACTTGACAGAGGAGGGATCCTGTGCTCACACCCAACAAGCTCTCCATTGCTATCACAGAAACACAGTTTGTGGCATGAGAGGGCAAAAGAACAGTCCATTCTGCTAATACTGACTCAAGGACTGCATTTCAGAATGCTTTGCAGTATCACTCCAAAGGAGCCCCAGCTTTTCAAAACTGCTTACTGTAACATATGCTGGCTTTGGCCAGGGTAGAGTTAATTTTTTTTTTTTTTAATAAATAAAAATGAAGGCTCTTATTGCAATGTGCAAGGGATAGAAATAAAGTGAATTTAACTCTTATGTGACTGTGCTGCTTAGGGCTGGGGTAGAGTTAATTTTCCTCACAGTGGCTGGTATGGGGCTGTGTTCTGGATTTGTGCTGAATACAGGGTTGATGGTGCAGAAATGTTTTTGTTATTGCTGAGCAGTGCTTACACAGAGCCAAGGCCTTTTCTGCTTTTTGTACTGCCATGCTGTCAGGAGACTAGGGGTGAATGGGATGTTGGGAGGAGACACAGGCAGGACAGGTGACCCCAACTGTCCAAAACAGTATTCTGTACCACATGGCATCATGCTCAGTATATAAAGTAAGGGGAAGAAGGAGGCAGAAGGGGATGTTTGGACTGATGATATTTATCTTCCCAAGTCACCATTAGGCGTGATGGAGCCCTGCTCTCCTGGAGATGCCTGAACACCTGCCTGCCCATGGGAAGCAGCGAATGAATTCTTGTTTTGCTTTGCCTATGTGCAGCTTCTGCTTTCCCTATGGAACTCAACCTGCGAGTTTTCTAGACTTTTCCCTTCTGATTGTCTCCCCAGTCCCACTGGAGGGGGAGTGAACAAGCAGCTGCCTGAGGCTTGGTGCCTGGCTGGGGTTAAACCATGACACAGGCAATGCACAACACACACACGTTCACCTAGTGATGCTTCTGGTAACAGTGGGTAAGGATCCTGCACACAAATCCCTATGTAGGCACCTGTCATCACACCTCACCATCCTCATGCTCCTCCAGAGTCACACACACCACCAGGATGGACAAAAACTTGTCAGACAGAAATCCAGTTACAAAGGCAGGCTGGAGCAAGCACAGCACTAGAACTGTATTAATGCCCAGCTAAAATCAACTATATTCCAAGCTTGTGTGATGTCTGGCACTTCTGTCATTGTAAGTGTACTTGTTACACATTCATTCCTTGAAACAACAGAAAAGTTTAGTTATATTTAACAGAGTAGCTTTACCTGTCATTTAAACTATTGCTTTGCAGCTTTTAAAGACTAAATCCATGAATCTTTTAAAATACAGCATTTTTGAGTAATTAATATATTTGTGTTTAAAATTTTCTGGATTTCTATAACATCAACATGAAACCATGCTCAAATTTAAATAGATCAGCAAAACCAATCCTTGAATCACATTTTCTCACTGGAAAGTAAAAATAAAATTGCTCACTGACAATACATGCCAGTCCAGTCACAGGTATTGAAAAACAAGAAGATATTTCAAGAGTTTGTTTAGACAATCAATCCACTATGAATTATGCTTATATTTAGGAGTTTCAGGGCTTAACCTGGTCACAAAAGATTCCCATTAGAAGCACAATATGTGACTTACAAAAGCATTTTTGTTTGCAGATTCTGTTCTCTCAAACAAAAGCTCCCACTTTCCACTTAAAATCTTGAAAACTTTATTTTGGGAAGACTTTCCCCTTGACACCTGCCTCAAAGAATCATTTGAAGCTCTGAAATCTCAGACTCTAGATGCTCAAGAAAAGCTTTTTATGCACTAGATTGAACAGCATGAATAAAGAGATATGACATCCTGCAGATAGCCAGATTTCTATACAAACTCTGCCTATAAATCCATAGTGGGAAAAAAAAAAAAGCATTCAAAAGCAATTAATGACTGAAAACCTGCAAAGAAACAGACAACTTGCACAGAGCACAGAAAAATCAGGAGGATGCAAGCAGCTCTGAAGAGGCTGAAGCAGCTTCCTGAATCAGAGAACAGTCACTAGGAAGCAGACTGAGGCCAGCAATGCCTTTGCACTTTTTCTTGCATAAATGGATAAAAGACACCTCAAAGTATCTTCAAAAACTCTCAAGACTATGTAGAATTTTTTCTAAAGTTTTAACAAATATTTAAAAGCAAATAGATGTCAAACTGAAGCTACAAGGGAGTGGAGCCAATTATATGATGTACAAGCTGTGGAGCCAATTATATGATGTACAAGCTGTCAAACAAGAACTGATGCTACACAAACTCAGCAGCCACTACCAGATGTGCATCTGCAAGGTTCAGGCACAGCCTGCACCAGCTCACCATGTTTGCCAACTTGTTAATGTCCACTTTTTGCCACAAGTTAACCATGCTGCAATGAGACAAGAGAACTTAAGATGTGGGTTGAAGTCATAGGAAAGAAAAGGAAAAAGGAACAACAAAAGTGTTTATTTGTTTATACATGGGAGATAACTTTAATTTCTCCTGCAAGTTACTACACCGTAGCAATGAGATGGCATCCAATTTACATGAAAACACCAAATTAGCATTTAATTGAGTTATAAAACCCCACAAATTTATTGTGAAGCTACTAGAAGGATGGAAATTTTCCCAATCCTTTCCTTTTCTGTTCAATCTTTCTGGTTTGTTTTCCCTGAAGGCAAACTTGAAAAGCAGCATTTTTACAGGAGAATTGCACACTTCCTTACATTTTCTAGTGTGTTGGCACTTTAAGTCTGAGGTAATACATTCCTCCCTGTCAAATCAACTAAAGAGGATGCAGACTATTAAACTGAAGGTAAATTTGCAATACTTCACTATATGAAGTAAACACTCCTGGAGCTCCTTCCAAAGATGTCAGATTTGCACCATAAGGAAACAAGCCTCAAAGTACAGGACAGACACCATAAATACATAGGACAGTGCTGGCAAAATGAAGTGTCCCCACAAAAGGCAAAACTATTCTCAAATTACAGCTCTTCTTTCCCCACACGATGATACTGAAAGAGAAATTTATTTTTAACTAGTGTGTACACTTACAGCAGTTGTCAATTTGTTTGTTCAGAGTATTTGGCCAAACTGCAAACCAAAGTACATTACACCAAAATACAATAAACAAATAGCTTAAACACACAGGCCAAGGATTAGTGATGCTGCAATGGAGACACCCATGAAAACACTAAACAGAGCCCCCACAGGCATTGCTATAAATGGATTTAGCTTCTATTGTTTATACAATATTCACAGAGCACACCCGATCAGTGTGCTCAAAAATGGAAACACTGAGCTCCTGCAAACAACACTGACTAGAACGATACAAGCATTTGGTTTCTCTCATTGTCTAAAAGTGAAAAAGATTAACTTGTGTAGGGAAAAAAATTTGTGCCAAATATCTTGTAAAGCATTACAAGAAGATTAATATTCACCATTCCCAAGGCAAGTATTAAAGAAATTTTTAAAAAATCTAATTAACTTGTCTGCAACAAAGTAGATACCGATGTCTGGATTTTGGGGACAAAAAAAAAAAAAAAAGAAGTTAAATAAAATCTAAATCAGAATAAACCCCAAGCCTACATATCCTAGTGTGGAAACATTTTTAAAAAGCAACAGTCTCGATTCCCTGGAGAGTAGACATATGTCAAAACAACACTCTGATTTCCTTTAGACGCTACAATTTCAGTACATCTGTTGTCAAAAGACATTACATCAATTATTTCAGAATACTCAAAATACTCAGTAGCTCCTAAAATGATATTACAATAATATGTTATTACATATAAGGTGATTTTCTTGCTGCTTTTTCTTTTTCTCTAGTATCTGAGAGAAGGTAAAGGGTAGCATTTTCTTCCAGTTGTTTCCAGAACTTTTCAACATATGAAAATGCTTTTTTCCAGTTCGTCATACATGAGCTTCACTTGATTGTACTTGAACAATCATTCACATTCTACAATCCTGAAGGCACACAACTTACTGCAAGAAGAGGATACAACAACCCACAAAATTTCACTGAGATGAGCTAAATTAACTGAATTCCAGAGTAAAAACATCAGTGTTTAGAAGAAGCATTCTAAAGATCACACCCACCTCTAACAGCAGTACTTTAAACACTTCCCAGTTGACCCAAGGATGACAAACATGTATCATACTATTATACTATGGATTAATTACTTTCTTTGTTAATATAATTTCACACAGTTTAATTTATTTCCAACAAATTTCTGGGTCCAAAATAACCACTCATTACCTGTTGCACAACTCTAGTGTTACACTGACAGCAGCTTGTACAAAATATTGTCAGGCTCAATTCAGAAGTCTATGCCATGTTAAAAATTTAAGGCAGTATAGCACCAGATTAAAACTTTTTAAAAGTCTTAAAAGACAGCATTAATTCCCAGTCAAAATATCTCTATTTTTAAGGCTGTCTCTAAGCTGTATGGAAATACACGTCAGTGATTTAGATGTGTCACAGAGCTAGGATTCCTATATAAGAATAAACATATGTTATCAGGGGACATACAAATTTATCAGCCAAGAAACACCATCCCTCACCTTATCCCTCCTCCCCCAAAAAAACCCCAAATCCACAAACCTGACTGGAACTGCACAACTAAGTTTCCTGACTAAAACACCTTAGAACACAAGACTCTTTATCCTTTCATGTCTCATTACACTCAACAGTCTTGAAAATAACGAAATGTTTACTGCTTCTTTTAAAGGAATTTTTTCCACCTTGACAGGAAAACAAGTTTTTCTACCTCACTAATTTCTGTGAATGAAAAAGCTACTTAACCCTTGAAACATCACTTTGATTTTCAGGAAGAAACACTTTACTGAGGTTTGTAAACAGGCAGCAAATATCCCATAAACACAAGCAAAGGGAAAAAAACCAAAACAAAAACCAAAACCTGTGTGAAACAAAACCTGTACCTGAAAATAAAGAAAATCTTAAAACTCAGCACAGTCTAATAGTGCGTAACAACCAGAACCAAACAACAGTTATGCAGAGAGCAAGGCATGAACATCCTGGTTTTGGAGATTCTAATGTCACTTCCAAAAACAATGCCATTCAGTACTTACCAAATAAGACAGAAAAAAGCATTAACCACATTAAACATAATATAAGGCTGGGAGAGCTTGAAATGAAATTGATCACCTAGAGAGTCTACTCACACACTCCTCAAATGTTCCAGTGAGAGCCACAGTTGAGGAGATTTTATAATCAACCCCAGCCTTGGCACAGAACATTTGTCACAGGAGTAATAAAACCAGTGTTTGCTCAGTCTGTCCAAACACTTCTCTCTTGATGTCACCTTTTCTTTTGCTTTGTGGGTGAAGTGCTATTCCTGTTCCTTAAGAATTGCATAGAGATTGTTTTTACTAGTACACACTGTAACTTTATGAGGGGTGAATTTTCTAGGAAAACAAAAAATTGGTCAACAGCTGCGGCCAGAGACCTTCTAGAACTCAAGGCTGTACAGAATTATTACTGAAATGCATGAACAGAAAATAAAACCTCAATAAAAACTATAGTCAAGTAGCAGTCAACATATGGAGCATCCTGGCACTTCAATGTTTACTACCATATCAACCTATATAAATTGAAACAATTATGCTGTTAGTGGCTGTGGGTTAAAGAATGTTGCTCCCCCATTGCCATATGTTCCTTAGGTTCTTGCTTACGATGGAAATAACAAATATTTTCCTTCTGGTGGCCCAAGGCTTTGCCAAACCATTAACAGGGAATCACAAGTAATAAAGAAAATTAGAAGACAGTCTTGACCTGCTCAATCTGGCTGGAAAAATGCTTTTCTCAATCCAAAAACCAGTGAGTGTCTATGCCAGGACAGTGAGCAATAAACAGGAATGCAGTTCAACATTAGAAGTGATGAGTCTGAAATCCTCTCGTCATAGACAAGACAGCTACAACCAGGAAAACTTTTTTTTTTAATCTTCTGCTTTGTAATATAAGAAAATATAAAGCAATTACACAATTGGTAACGGTCCATATTATTAAGCTAAATAGTTTACCATTCAGGGGGCACCATGCTTCCATCAACTTCCCAAAAGGTATTTTTCCCATTCATTTCTTCAGTATATACAACCCATCTGTGCCGACCTTAAGTAAACAAACAGAAATATCGTATTAGCTCAAAAAAAAAATTTATTTTCTTATAAAGGAGAGAATGCAGGAAAACCAAAGAAAAACATTTTGAGTGATACTATCTACCACAATAGGCACTTATTTTTAAGCCAGTACAGCTTTTATTTTTCCAAGTCTTCTGTATTTCAACTGTTATTGTAGTTTTAGATGACTGAATCTCACACTCTCACAAGGTGGCAAATATTTGCTATTGTATAAATAATAGGAAATAGGAACTTACAAATTTTTCAGACAGAGCAACAGGTTTGGGGCTTTCTTCCTCCATTTCGAGGAGTCTTTCCCAAAAGGACATTGCCACTGATAACCTAAGACTAAACTAAATTTCAGCTACACAAAACGACCAAGCAACGTTAACCAGCAAGCGCTTTCCCTGGTTACACTCCAAGTTAACCTGCCATCAGCAGTTAGCTTGGCCTGACCAGTGTGTCAATTGCTTATGTGTCCCGTGTGTTGCTTTAGGTGCTGCCTTTTTAAGTACTCTAGAAGCTTGATTTAAAATCCCATTACTTAAGGTTTAAGTTTAAGCCAACCTGTGCTCTTTGCCCTGAAGTGTACATATAAGTGAGTAAAGCTGTGAGGCAGTTCTAAACGTAGTTCTCCTTCTTTCCCCACCTGTTAAACTACCAGCCTTTAGGTCAAGTACCAAATTCAACTCTCAATCACACTATCATATAGCTTTACCTACATGGAGACCATATGACTGGCTTATATTTATCCTATATTCATTGTTTCAGACTGACTGTGTTTGCAAATGAATTGAGGGATGCAACAGAGAAACAGAAGCTGTCAAAGCATTTCTGTAAGTCTAAGACTCACACGAGACAAGTGCAGGGAAGTCAGGCAGGCAACAAGTTGTATTTCACTAGCAGAAAGCACACAAGCTATGTGGGAGAGGCACAGTTGGTGGGGAGGTGTTCGCATTAGTGCACATACCAAAGAAGTTTCTTTTGTCTTCATAGTATTTGTTTCCATATTTGTCAGTTCCTATCAGATTACCAGTCTTCAAATCATTGACCCTGTGAATTATCAAAACAATGGTTTCAGCTGGTGTTCTCTCAGAATGAAATTGTGACAGAGGTTTCTTAAGGGTTAGTAAAAATCTGTATACATGTATGCAAAAGTATTTTTTAAAAAAACTATTCAAGCTTATGGACTGCAAAACAATCACCAATTCCTGAAACAATCACCAATTCCTGCAACTAATGTGCACCCCACTGACAGGATGATAAAGGCCATACAGAAAGGCTTTTGGGGACTCTTATTTAACAGCTCATTATAGTAGAAGATAAAGTAACTCTACAATGTAACAATTTAACACCCACGAAAACTTAAATACTGTGGGAGTCCCAGGGGCACATGTTAATCCACTTAATAGGAAATGTTACCATCCTTCTCAATTATTAGTAGCTACTATTTCAGCCTGAACTGCCACTGGAAGTGGTCAGCACTGAAGCAGCACGAGAGACCTCACGTGTCTGTGTGGGCAGTAACCTCCAAGAGAGGAACAGTAATAATATTTTACACCATTGCAGCTTCTTGCCAAGGAAAAGCATGCTAAACCCTAAACTATAATTGTTACTTTCTTGCTTTTGTATAATTGTGAAAGATCCATGCATTCACCCTGCAACTCTGTGAGACCTACACTGACCCAGATAAGGTATATACAAGTTTCAATTTTTAGAGAACATATTTTAACATTATTGTAGAAATCAATCATTAAACTGAGCCTATGATTTACATTCTAGTGATAAAACCTTAAAATTAATCAAAGTGCTCTTCTCCCTCTATATTTGCCATTTTGCTTTTCTTTTTACTGACATTCGTCCCAGGCAGAATTAGATAGGGAAAAGTTTCCTCTCAAAGGTTTTAGTTGTTTGTAGTATTATGCACACTCTCAACTCAATCCCAAGTGAGAGGAGGAATGTGCTCAGATGAAGTTTTTTTGTTGTCTTTTCTCCCAGGGTGCGTGAAAGTGACAATCATTCCAGCAAGTACTCATTTTAAACCTCTGTGGTGGCAGGCAGAGAGATTCTCTGATACATCTCTGTCAAAGAAACATTCAAAGATCTCTGGCTCAACTGTACAAGCCTGGGTTCCCAGCTTCAGAAAAAGAAGAGCCATTTCACTGCTGCTCTCCCTTCCTTTTTCCCCTCCCTGTCTTGCAAGTATTCTTATGCCCTTGTCCTGACTTCATGCCCTGAATACCAATATCAGACACTAAGAGGTATTTATGGCTTCCCGAGAATATTTTCCAGCCAACTTCACTGAATTTTAAGTAAGGAGAATGTTTCCAGCCACAAAGGCTCTTAATAATTTGACTTTATGGCATATAAATCTTCTGCAGCTGCCTCAGTGGAAAACATATAGAGAAAAGCAGGGAAATTCAGAGAAAGAGTCTCCTGACTTGGGTAAATAATTTTCTTCCAGTTATCAGTGATTACTTCTTATAATCAGCTATTGCAAGAAAGAACACCTTGATAACTCTTCCTTTAAACACCAAGCCTATTCCTTGAGCTGGGATGCATTATTTAATGGCTTGAAACGTGAGCAGGAGGCAGCAGCTGTTTGTGGCTGGTGTGGTTATGAGGATCAGGTGTGATTCCCCACATAGTACACCTAATTTCAATCTTCTGAAGGAAAAAAACAGCACTGCCTCCAGTCTTGCCTGCCCTCTTTTTCTGTGTGGTAGAAAGGTGTCAATACAGCCTGCAATCTTAGACTCACAAAAGATTTCTGAGGAGACATTTATTAAGCTGTGCTTAGGAAGAGGCACTCTGATGACACCTAGCACTCAAACTCTTACACACTTTCATTTCCCCAGCTCCACTTCTTCTTGAGAACTGTCAGACTAATAGCCACAGCCTGAGAAGGAAAACAAAGTGGAGGAAACAAGCTGGGGGAGGGAGGGGGTAGGTGTGTGACAGAAAATAGTAATTATAATAGCAGTAAAGCATTAGCCAGGGAAACCATGTATTGTCTTACTGCCCAACAGGGACTAAAGCCACTATATGAAAATACTGATGATGCCTGATCAGCACCTGTGTAAAACATTATGTTTAACTCTTCAAAACAGATCAATTTAAGCCACAAGAAATAACAGGAAAAGGTCCATTATGATGTGTATGGGCAGGGGGAAAGCCTTCAAGAAGGCTCAGAAAGCTTGTCCTGTTTGTTCTAAGATAAGAAAGCCCTTAATATATAGCAGGAAATTTTATATTTGCAAGTCACCCCTATCCCATATTCCTGACTTTATATTTGCAAGTCACCCCTATCCCATATTCCTGACTTCACAATATTCCTGATTAAAGAAAGGCTTTTTAGCATGTGGTCAGGCCTGAGACATTTACTGGATACGTCCTAATACTTTTCCAGGTATAAAGACAACACAGGTTACTGACACTGCTGAATTTGGATCAAGCACTATTTAGACTTCTACCCTACATTTCATCAAGGATCTGAATGAAAAAAGAGTACCTTTGTAAACCTACAGCTCCCATTTGGGAGCAGCTTCGAGCATGCCGTATCACAATTCAAAACACTTGTCACAAGAAAGAGATGAGATGTGAGTGATGGAAAAAAAAAAAGAAAGTTTAATGTGGGCAAGTGCAAGGTTCTGTAGTTGGGGAAGGAAGTTCTCAGACATGAATGGAAACAAAGGCTACAACTTATTTTGCAAAAAATGCCACTGGGGCTGGAGGGCATCCAAAGCTCAGCACAGGTCAGTGGTGACAATCCACTGCCAAAGAGCAGATGTGATCTGCAGTTTGAAGCGAATTAGAAGAAATAGAGCCAGCACGGCAGATGAAGTAATTCTCTTACTTTACACCACGGGATTTCAGCAGATGCACGCCTTTCAGATTTGTNCGCAGGGCAGCGCGCCCGCCCCTGCCCGGCCGCCCCCTCAAGGTGACCCCGCGGGGCGGCGGTGGCGCAGCGGGGAGGCCCCGCCGCCCGCGCCGGTGCCGCGTTACCTGAGCAGCTGCAGGACGGCACCGCGGGCGCCGCCGTGGCCGCCGATGTGCTTCAGGGCCCGCTTCAGAACCTCCANTGTGACAGAAAATAGTAATTATAATAGCAGTAAAGCATTAGCCAGGGAAACCATGTATTGTCTTACTGCCCAACAGGGACTAAAGCCACTATATGAAAATACTGATGATGCCTGATCAGCACCTGTGTAAAACATTATGTTTAACTCTTCAAAACAGATCAATTTAAGCCACAAGAAATAACAGGAAAAGGTCCATTATGATGTGTATGGGCAGGGGGAAAGCCTTCAAGAAGGCTCAGAAAGCTTGTCCTGTTTGTTCTAAGATAAGAAAGCCCTTAATATATAGCAGGAAATTTTATATTTGCAAGTCACCCCTATCCCATATTCCTGACTTTATATTTGCAAGTCACCCCTATCCCATATTCCTGACTTCACAATATTCCTGATTAAAGAAAGGCTTTTTAGCATGTGGTCAGGCCTGAGACATTTACTGGATACGTCCTAATACTTTTCCAGGTATAAAGACAACACAGGTTACTGACACTGCTGAATTTGGATCAAGCACTATTTAGACTTCTACCCTACATTTCATCAAGGATCTGAATGAAAAAAGAGTACCTTTGTAAACCTACAGCTCCCATTTGGGAGCAGCTTCGAGCATGCCGTATCACAATTCAAAACACTTGTCACAAGAAAGAGATGAGATGTGAGTGATGGAAAAAAAAAAAGAAAGTTTAATGTGGGCAAGTGCAAGGTTCTGTAGTTGGGGAAGGAAGTTCTCAGACATGAATGGAAACAAAGGCTACAACTTATTTTGCAAAAAATGCCACTGGGGCTGGAGGGCATCCAAAGCTCAGCACAGGTCAGTGGTGACAATCCACTGCCAAAGAGCAGATGTGATCTGCAGTTTGAAGCGAATTAGAAGAAATAGAGCCAGCACGGCAGATGAAGTAATTCTCTTACTTTACACCACGGGATTTCAGCAGATGCACGCCTTTCAGATTTGTACTGTTCAAGAAAGCCACTGCCAGGCTCAGGTGACCCAGAGCCAAGAGCACGATGGTGTGCAGCAGAGACACGGCTGTGGCAACAGGACTACGGAATGGGGCTGGACACCGGGACAACCGGCCCGGGCAACACCGACAGCTCAGCACCCAGGAACCCTCCAAGGTGCCTCAAGAAGAGCAAACAGCCGCGGGCCCTGCCTGGGGACCGCTCTGAGCACAGCACCCGCTGCCGAGCGGACACGCCGCCCTCGGCGGAGCGCAGGGCGGGCGGGGCGGAGCGCGCTCCTCCCGAGGCCTGCCCGGCCCCGCGCGCCGCCCGCCCGCGGCGCCCCCTCAGCCGCAGCCCCGCTCCGCGCAGGGCA
>VXAX01007719.1:0-58121 GCA_013399835.1 Leptocoma aspasia | reverse complement strand
GCGACGGGCGGAAACGGAACCGGCGGCGAGACCCGCCTTTCGTGCGGCTGCTGAAGGGTGTCTTCTGAGGGGGACACTGCGATTGGCTCCCAGTCTGCATCCGTAAAACAATTGCCTACTGCTTACACGTGAAGGTCAGCAAGATACAAAGAACTTCCGGATAGGGACAAAAGCCTCTTTATAATAGAAATGTCTACTGTCAATCCCTTATTTCACACAGGTCACAAGATCCGTGATGAGAAATGTTACCAAGCCTTGGCAGGGAGGAGTCCAGGACTGCCGGGATCGAGAATAGGGGGCAGGGCGGGTGACATCTCACCCCGTGCAGACTGCGGGTGATGGTCAGAGGAGAGCTTGTCTTGTCTTTCCTGGCTTTTCCCAGCCTTGGCAGGCCATCAAGGAATGTATATCTATTGTCTCACCCATGTGTCCACCTCTCCATCTTGTCCCAGTGCCTTCTCCTGGTTCTGCACCAGCCCGAGGACCTTTGACTGCCCTGTTGTGGATGTTGGCAGGACTTTACTACTGTTGCTACAAGGCTGAGCAGGCACGGTGCAGAAACTGTTTCCCTGACCTTCACAAGGCTACTGCTACACAGGGCAGGCAAAAATAGATCCATTGTACTTTGTCAGCGCAGGTAGGACTTGGAAAAGCACCTGGTAAACACATCATCAGTGGCCAGTGCTGGCTGATGAGCAGAGACCAGCTGTCAAA
This sequence comes from Leptocoma aspasia, assembly GCA_013399835.1. Taxonomy (NCBI): domain Eukaryota; kingdom Metazoa; phylum Chordata; class Aves; order Passeriformes; family Nectariniidae; genus Leptocoma; species Leptocoma aspasia. The sequence continues at coordinate 57,407 of VXAX01007719.1, read as the reverse complement.
CATGGAAAGGCCAAGCTGCTATTGGAACTGGGGTTTGGGAAGGGACAAAGCAAGAGTTGGAGTGAAAAATTAAGTAGGTAGTGCTAAACTTGAAAGGAAAATGAGACTGGGAAAAACCTGTGTCTGTCAAGTTCACAGTGTGGAAATATATCCATTTCCACACAAAATATTTAGTTTTAACACAAGGTTTTGTTTTTAAACACAAAACATAGGCCCTGATGGTTCCGTGCTCGGTGCTCCAATGACAGCATCTCTTTTGTGACAAGTCTTAGGCTGCAGTATACTTGTGGCAGGTTATTTGCATTTTCACAGTCCAAAGTCTTACAAAATTTATTAAATATATTAAAATTTGGTCAGATAAGTGTACATTAGCAGGCATAAAAACAGGGAGGAACATTTACAGGCAGAATTCACTCACTGTCTTTAACTTCATCCACAGAAACCATTATTTTGATATAAACTACTAATGACTGAGTGTAAAATATGAAAGAAGTGTAGTTTAAATTAGGAAGCCAGATTTGGAAACATTATATAGGTTCAATGCTTGTGCCAGTTTCTAAGCCTATTCCAGATTAATGTAACTGGGATAATTTTCACCAACTGCAAGTGTAATTCCATGAGCATATTTCTCTACTGGCACCAAAATAATATAGTTTTTGCTTTGGGTTTTTGCCCCCAAGAGTTAAAATTATCTGGCTCACTTCACTGATCCATGTGGCACTATGGTTCTTTGTCTGAGATTACTGTAGAGGACAAGGCATTGTGACACAAAGCTGGAAGAATGGATCAACTTCTTAATGTGACTTTGATGCTACAGAAGATTTTGTGGGGAATACTTTCTTAGTAGGAGGAACATTTTACAGCGTCTTCTTTGAATTCCATTTTAAATTTTTTTTGTACTATTTTCTCCATTACTTTAGTCAAGTGAGATCTCCACTGAGGATTTCATTACCTCATAACTGCTGAAGTCCCATCACATCTACTCAAATTGCTTCTGTAAATGTGTCACTGTGCATGAAAAAGAGAATCTGACTACTGCATTCAAAAATTCTCCCTGAACTCGGTGCAAATGTCACAGTTGAATACAGTAAAATGCAAATCCAAGTATGTCTTCCTAAGGATTTACCGTGACATCTTTGGGAGACAGCACTGAAATGCTATCTTGTCACTCAAGGTCCTTGTCAAACTCATGCACCCATACAAAATATTCAATTCCCAGGGTTTTTAAATTTAAGACTCGTTAAATGTTGCTTTTTTTTACCCCAAATTAGCACACTGAACTTCACTTCTTCAAAAACTCTTGCTAAATATATTTAATGCTGCCTTGTTTTTCTCCTCTAGTTCAAGTACATGTCACAAAATTAGTGCCAGAATTCTTTCAAGCCTAAAAAACCCCTCTCAAGTCTGAACACAAGTAACTAGTTTTTTTCCTAATAGACCATAACAAAAAATATACTCTTTGAAAATAAACAAATCTGTTTCCTGAATGACTCAAAGGATGACACATAATTTCCCTTCATTTTGTTAGCATACAACCATCTCACTGAATCCTACATAGTTTAAAGAGCTTTATTCAGTGGTACAATTGATCTTGAAAAATGAAGTTCATATATTTTCAGAAAGTGCAAAAGTCAACTGATCTACAGAAAGATTTAGTGTTAACATTTTACCTTAGAAGAACTCTTTTTATTCTATTTGCCTATTCCACTGACATTTCCTCTGTTCTTAGTATGGGAAGTCATGCAAATTTACTCTGCAGTAGTTCACAACTGTGGAACATACATTTGCAACAACAAATGGAAATCCTTTTCTTAATGAAATTAAGAAAAAAATCCAACAGAAGAAAGACTAACAAATAAGAGCATACTATGCTCTTATTCCTGCCCCATCCTTCTAAAACTGCAAAATTCCAGAAGCAAAGTCCAATCCACAACACAAATCTCCACAATTCAGTGTCGAGTAATAATCTAATCCACTCTCTAACCATAGTGTCTCTCACTTTAGTCCAAACAGTGAAATCTCTAATGCTTTCACTAAAACATTTTTTAGTCCTATCATCCATCTATATTTCCCAAAAACACAGTGAAAGAAGTTTTTGTCACTTGGGTTCTATTGATTGAAAAAGTTAGAAGATAACTTCATAGCATGGAACTAAGTGAAATGTTACCAAAAAAGTACGTACTTCATAATTTTCAAAAACATTTCAGTATATAAACTGTGAGAACAGTTTAGCTCTCACAACCCCTAGAATAATAAATTTACTGGCACTTTTAGAAAATACCTGCCACTTTGTGGGAAGTGTCTGGGTTATTCCTCCAACAGTAACTCTGCCTTCATCTTTGATTTTCCAATGGCAAAATTCTCCTGCTTACAGAGTGAAAGAAAAATTCCTTTTGGAGCTGTTCTTCGGGTAGCCTTCATTAGCCAAACTATGTGACTCTTCAGTTTGCTCCCTGGTAAAACCCTAGGATGAAGGAGAACTGCAGTCATCATAAAGGAGCTCAGACACCTCATGAACAGCTTACTGGAAGGGATTAGACTGCAGGTCTGCAAAGGACCAAAGCCACAGGGTTGGCTGCTCACGTGTCTCTTGCCAACCAACTTTCTTGTCTGGGGAGTTGGTATTGCCAGGAGGTTCAGAGCATGGAAGTTTGGTTCTCTGGATGTCCAGCAGACAGTTCTGCTGAGTGAAATGCACTGTATTAGTTCAGAAGAACCCACAGTGGAGCAGTTCCATCTGGTTTCTCTGTTGTCACAGGCAAATCCACCACAGAAGTTTAGTTAAAAGCATTCCCATAACATCACTTCTCTGCAATCCCTTTTCCCCTACCATTTCACACAGAACACAAATACTCTGGTCTCCTTATCAGCACCTTCCCTTAATCCAAGCAGAGTTAACTTGAAAATTATTTCGGCCAGCATCACTACAAGATACAGTTATTTAAAAAAAATCAGGAAATGCATTTGGTCAACCAGTATCAACAACAACAAAAACCTTAAGCATCCAGATGTTGATATTTGAAGACGGTGATGCTCTAGCAGTCCAAATGACTTGCATCTGCAACACGGTGCCTCTGAGGGCACAATTGGTTCTTACATTCAAGGCAAATGCACAACCCTGACTTCTTCTTATAAAGATTCACTTAAGAGAAAATTGTATTCTGTATTAGCTGTTGTGTACCAGAGTGAGGGTAGGGCTATCCACAGCATGTATTAACACAAGACTTGGTACACATGGGAAGAAAAACAAAGCAGCTCATCATAGATGGATTCCTATGACTAAACAGAAATGTCCTTTGGAGTTATTTGACAGAAGTATTAGGAGGTAAGGCAAGACTGGGTGCTAGGGATGTTCGTTGACAGAAAAAGTCAAATGCCACAGAGCTGGCCAAAAGGCTCTGGAAAGTTACTAGCAGAAGAAAGAGTAGTTCATTAGCAGACTGACTGGGGAACAGGGCTCTGTAGAAGTTAGTGGATCCAGAAGAGGGCCACAAAAATGGTCTGAAGGCTTAACCTGCTCTCCTATGAAGAAAGACAGAGAGCTGCGGTTGTTCGGCCTAGAGAAGGCTCTGAGAAGAGCTTCTAGTGGCCTTTTAAAAATTAAAGGAGGCCTACAAGAAAGATGGAGAAAGACATCAGGGCCTGTAGTGATAGGACGAGGGACAATGGTTTGAAACTGCAAGAGGGCAGATTTAGATTGGACACAAGGATGAAACAGTTGGACTCAATGATCCTAGAGTCGTTTCAACCTTAACAATTCCATGATTCTATGAAATTCTACATGATAAGGGTAGTGGACACTGGAATGGGCTGTCCAGAGAAGTTGTGGATGCCCCATCCCTGGAAGTGTTCAAGGCCAGGATGGGGCCTTGAGCAACCTGGTCTAGTGGGAGGTGCCCCTGCCCATGGCAGGGATTGGATCTACATGACATTTAAGATTCCTTCCAACCCAAACCATTCTCTGATTCTAAGTACCAAGAAAGGTTAAACAGAGGTAGGATAGAGCCTGGAATAAAATCTCTTGAGAAAGAGACTCTAAATGCTTATTTTCAGCTCTCGTAATTAGTAAACTCATTGCATTATCCAAACTTCATCTTTTACCAGTGCACCTTACATTTTCTCTGCAGTGTGTCAGTGGGTAATTAATTTACTTCACGATAAAAACATTTCAGAATTTAAACATGGAAAGAATGCCAATTAGTTTCTCATTTGGGATAATGTTCTGGGTTATCTGTACATCCACGCAAATGCCACATTCATTTATAACAGAAGATTACAACTAAAAACCTTACACTTTTTAAATTATTATTGAGAAATCAGTTCTGAACTAGACCAAAACTTGTGCTGATTTCACAATTTTAAATGCCAATAAATTCATTATTTTTCCAGTAGTATTTAAAACTGAGATAAGTTTACTTGAACATCTGAAGTCTGTTTCTTTCAAAAGAAAAAACGCTTTGTTCAACCATACTGTAACTTTCAATCTAAAACTGATCCATAATGAATCAAATACTAATTTCCAAATATCCAGTATTGCATTATATGACATGAAGATCCATGATTGGGGTTCATTACAATACATATTTCCATACAGCATTTCAAAAACCAAAACACTAGTAAATTAAATTTTACAATAAATTATTAATTGTCAAATGCATAAGCCAGAAAGTAGTAAGCATGGAAACAAAGGGTTAATTGCAAAAAAGATTAGCAAACAGCAAGATATTGCAGCTACCACAAATCCCAGAGACTGAATATAACTGAGAATACTCCACTGTGTAACAAAAATGTGAAAGATCCACAAACTATTTGTGACCATATACAGTGTTCTAGGTCCATACAACAACCTGTATAAAACACTAACGAAGGAATAGGATATTGCAATTGTTTTCTATAATAAAACTTACAATTTATTTTTAAAAATACATCCAAAATAGAGTTTTCTAATTTAGCTGGGTTTCAAGACATTTAAAGTGATTTTTTTTTATACAACAGCAAGACAACTACAGTGATAACTGTATTGCTTACACTGAAACTGATGTACTAGCAAACTACAAAGGCTGAACAAAATGAACAGGACCAGTTTCAAAAACAACAGACTGACTTTCACTGACCCTGAAGATCACACGGCAAGAATAAATACACAGACAGGTAAGTTTGTAACTACAGAAAGTATTGCAATGAAGGTACTCCTGAAAAAAGTTTAAAATATAACAATTATTTGCACTAGGAACTTTAGCAGTATGAAACAAGCAACCTAAACCCACATACACGTGTGCAACATACAGTTTCATGAAAAATATTTGAACTAGTAAGCTTATTATGTGTAACAGTACTATTATCTTTAAATTATAGGATTCTAAAACATATAAAATTGTTTTTCCTTTCATGTGATTTATATTAAAATGATTTTTCTTGCTCTCAACATTGAAAATTTAAAGCTGTTGAAACTAAACTTCTCTTTTCATTGGGAAAGAGTTTTTGGTTGGTAAATGCCACAATTTGGTTAAATCCTGACTGGCTCGGAAAACTCTCAAGGCTTGTAAAGATTAAGAAGTTGACAAGTAATTTAAAGTCGAAAAGAAATCACAAAAACAATGAAATATTTTAACACCCATGGTGGAGTAAGCTTCAATACTCATTTTGTTATTGTATTGACAGTGGTACTGACATAACCCAGTAATATTAGCCAGTCTCTCATTCAGTACCAAGTCATAAGACTATAAATGACAATAAATCACACAGGTGGTAATGTGAGATCATGTAATCATAAAAAATAACTGTTAGAAACACTTAGGGTCTCAGTTGAAGGTAATTTATATATTTCATTTAACTTAGAAGCAGTTATCTTAAAGTAACCAAAACAACAAAACCAGAACTTCATGGTTTGGTTTTTCCATTAGCTGTTGCATTGTTCTTAGATGACTGTAATGGTTAACATGGATGAATAAGGAAAAACCATGTTGATTCCTGTATTTACCTGTTTTAAAGCTCCCATTCCTGAGAAAACCCCATTATGCCTCATTCCTTATCAAATTGATTAATTTATAGTTTAGGAATGATTAATGAAATAATTTGAAAGAATTAATGAAGACCTTGCTGAGCAAAGTGAGTGACACTGAAACAACAACCTCCTGTACGGGATGGATCTTTTAGATCATCATAAAGACACAACAGATTACTTGGCAGGCAGCATAGATCAGCTGCACTTCACCTTTACATCAATCTTGAAAATTTATTATCATAAAAATGTAAAACCTTGGGGGGAAAAATGGTCACTTACCAGTAGCCAGAGCTGTTTGCTATGTGTGGTATGTATGCACTTTGGCTCTTTAGAGGTCCAAATGTCAGAGGTATCCAAGATCATAAAATGCAGGGGTTTTTTGGCCCTCACAATATACAAACACCTGAATTTAAACAACCTGATGTGAAACATGACCAAGGTTTCTGTGCTTATGAGTTAACACATCCTAAGCACGTAGTCTTGACCCAGCAGTCCGTCATAGTTGCAGTCCATGTGTAACTGAAGTTAACTTGCATTCAAACAGACTAGGGCACAAAAGAGGAAACAAGGACAGGAATCCAGAGAAAATCAGGTTCTGAGGACATCCCCTCCAAAACAGTGCTCCAATTAAAATAAAAAAAAAAAAAGGAAAAAAAAGAAAGAAACAAAAGACACATGCTAGCTATGGAAAGGCAGGTCTTGATACCCATCAAGGACTGCAAAAACCTTGCTAGGACATGCTAGAAATGCAGTCAGGAACACTAAGGCTTGGATACAACTAAAATTGGCCAAAGATGTCAAGAATAAGAAGAAAGGTTTCTTGATATGTGAGTAGTAAGCAGAAGCACAGGGAAGACACAGAGCCATTGCCTAGCTAGGCAAGGAAACTACTCACTAGTAATGCTGATGAGGCAGAGGGTCTCAATATCTTCTTTACTCCCATCTTTACCAGGATAGCTGGACTGCAGAGCACCGGATCAAGTATCTACAACAATGCATGTGTCAACCCACCAGTAGATGAACAGCTGGTCTGCAGCTTCTTGCAAGGGCTCAAGCCACAGAAATCCATGGGCTCAGAAGAAATCCACCCTAGAATATTAAGGGAAGTGGCTGACATTGGTGCAAGGCCACTCTTTTTAAGAAGTCTTGATGATCTTGATATAATAGACATTTCTCATGCTGAGAGCAATCGATCACTGCCAAGATGTGACTGGACAGGGTACTATATAGTCTCTTCTGGGGTCCTGTTCGCATAAAAGGTTGGAATGAAGGATCTCTCAAGGTCCCTTCAAGCAATAAAGATGGCCGAACTGAGGGATTCAATTGCTAAAAATTTACATGCACAGATACACTGGTATTTTCTCAGCTGTTTCCAAAGCTGGACAGTACCACATGAGAGGCTGCATCAGCTGAACCTTTTTGTCAGCTGTAAACAAAGAACTGCATAACACACCTGAGGCTCAAACTAAGGAGTGAAAAATTTCTTCAAGGATGTGAGAGAGATTTGGACAGTGTACTGCATTACAAAGTAAAGCAGGTTTTTATTTCCATCTTACTATTACCTGGCTTTCATAAATCTGGGGAATATTAAACTCTTCCAAGAGTAGTGGAATGCCTGGAAAACTGCCTCTAATGTATTCAGGAGTAATATGTTGTCAGTTTCCTTTAAACTTTTTATGTAGAGAGCAGTAAACCTCCTCTGCCTGCTAGGGCAGTGGAGTTAGGGATAGCAAGGGAGTAGAAAGCAGGGTCAGAATTTCTGAGGAGAGCTGAACTGGAGAATGATCAACCTCCCTTCTGCAACTTGGTCCTACAGATCAAAGAAGGGCCTCTAACCTGTGGAGAGAGAACAAGCACAGCAGGTTGGCTGCAACAGTCCTTCATGCTCCATAAACTCTGCTGATGAGATGCACAGCTCCTGAGGCACAGGATAGTCATATTCATACAGCTCTCCAGGAAACACAGATAAAGAACTTGAACCCTACAACCTTCAAAAAGTCTAGCATGAGAAGAGCTCAACTGCTACAGCCAGTTCCACCATAGAAAGCTGTCTTCCAGCAAGTAAGTGCCAAGGCACAGCAAAGGCCCACACACATTGTTCCATGCCATCAGGGGTCCTCAGCACTAAGTGCTTTGATCTGTGGGATTGGATATGACCAATTGTGTAGTATGGTCCTCCACAAGATTCTTCTTTCTGAACTGGAGAGATGGATTTGATGGGTGGACTGTTAGATTAATAAGAAAGTAGATGGATGGTTGCACGCAGAGGGTAGTGTTCAATGGCTAAGAATCCCAAGGGACATCAGTGACATGTGGGATCCATATCAAGACCAGTGTTATTTATTATCTTCATTAATGACATAGATTAAGAGATTGAGTGCACCCTCAGCAGATTTGCTGATGACACCAAGCTGAGTGGTGCGGTTGACACACCTGAAGGATGGGATGCCATCCAGAAGGACCCGGACAAGCTTGAGAAATGGGTCCATGGGAATCTCATGAGGTTTAATAAGACTGAGTGCAAGGTGCTGCACCTGGGGCAACCCCTGGTATGCATGCAGGCTGGGGAATGAACAGATGGAGAGCAGCCCTGCTGAGAAGGACTTGGGGGTTCTGGTGGGTGAGAGGCTGGACATGACCCAGCCATGGGCACTCACAGCCCAGAGAGCCAAACGTGTCCTGGGCTGCATCCAAAGCAGCGTGGGCAGCAGAGGAGGGAGGGGATTCTGCCCCTCTGCTCTGCTCCTGTGAGACCCCACCTGCAGGGCTGCATCCAGCTCTGGGGTCACAGCACAGGAAGGACATGGAACTGTTGGAGCAAGTCCAGAGGAGGCCACCAAGACAATGAGAGGGATGACACACCTCTCCTGCAAGGAAAAGCTGAGAGAATTGGGATTTCTCAGCCTGGAGAAGGCTTAGGGTGACCTAATTGCAGCCTTCTAGTACCTGAAGGGAGCCTACAAGAAAGATGGAGAGGGACTTATTATTAAAGAGCATATAGTGACAGGACAAGGGGGAATGGCTTCAAACTAAAAGAGAACAGGTTTAGGTAAAATATTGGCAAGAAATTCTTTACTCTGAGGCTGGGGTGAGGGACTGGAACAGGTTGCCCAGAGAAGCTGTGAATGCCCCATTCCTGGAAGCATTCAGTGCAAGGTTGAATGGGGCTCTGAGCAACCCAGGCTAGAGGAAAATGTCCCTGTCCATACAGGTGGCTGTAACTAGATGATGTTTAAGGCCTCTTTCAACCCCAACCATCATCTGATTCTGTGATTCTATGATACAGTCTCTGATTATAGAGCTTGGGTAGAGGAAGATCCAAGCAGCTCAGTTAGTGGAATTAGGAAGAACACAGAAATTCAGTGTCAGAGGCAGTTTTCAGGTTTTTTTTGTCTGGTAGCGAGCCGCAGGTGCTGAGAAAAACTACAGAACTCAAGAACTTCAGAACCCAAGCCTCATCTAGTAGTCTCTTGGTGTTAGGGTGGCCTTGGAACTGCCACTGCAGAGTGGGTAAAGCCCTCCATTTAATCTGATCTTCTGGCTAAGCAATTTCTGGTACAACCATGTGTTTCTTGATCGGGTGAGGCTCTTCCTCACTCAGTTTTGCCAGAGAAAGAAAGGGGTCATGGTAAATAGAACTCGGCCCTGACTCAAGGTTCAGAAAATCCTAAATGCTGATGTCTGAAGAAGACCATCACTTGCACTAGGATACTTCTCTCATTTTAAGCAACAGGAAATAAACATGCCAGGGGTGCAGAACTTCCTGTGGCAAAAGGAAACAAGAAGCAACCACATGTCAGTGTTACTTGTCAAATGAGTCACGTCCTCAAGACCGAAGAACATTTAAACTCATCCTTAGATGGAGCCATGGAGTATGATTCAGGCAACACGTATGGAGTACCCAGACCCATTTCTAATGAGGAAAGGAAAAGCACCAGAGGCCATGTTCCCATACGGAAAGACACTGGATTTGACAAACTTAAATTTGAAAAGTAATCATACAGGACAGGTTGGAATCATACAGGTTGGAAAACAGAATTACATACCCAAGGGCTAGCCATTACAAAAAATAAAGACATGGACAAAAGTTAAGAGGAACCTAGAATGCCTCCATCACTGGGCACTGAGTATGAAAGAGGGAGGGGTAGGGTGAAAAAGCTCTGAGACCAGGAAAAGCAGAAGTATGCTGTCTTTGAATGCCTGCAGTATATACTTCTGTTAGTTTTTCATAGTATAAAACAGCTGATGTCTACCACGTTATTGCTACAATACAGTATTCTGTTGCATCTGCAAAACAGTCACTACTGACTCTTTGCTGCTTCTCTTTTGATCAACTGCCATCAGTGTTAACATCAGAATATTTTAAAACATGAACGTCCTCTACTTTCCCTGCACTTGTAATGGTATCCAGTGTTAATTCAGCAAGAAACAAATCTCTCTTCGAAACAACAGAAAAACAAAGCTGGGTCTTGTCTGCATGGAAACTGGCCTTTTCAGCATGTTTGATTATATATTTTTGATTTAATATGTGAAAAAGAACTAGCAGCAAAACACTGAAAACAAAACTCAGAGAGGAAAGTTAATTTATTTGTCTGAAACATCAAACTAAGTTGAGATACCTTAGTTCAGTCAAAGCTTCTTCCGTTTCCTCATAAGCCTGAACTTCATAAACAAATATTCCAAGTCCGTCTACCTACAAAAATAGGATGGACAATTCTTGACTTTCTTCAGATATCAAGTTAATTTACAAGTCCTTGAAGACAGACAAAGAACAGGAAGTGATCCTATATCCTGATACACTCCACCATCTTTCCCAAGTGTACTGGAAAGGAGGAATATGAGCCTTCTTTGGAAAGGTGCATTGGAAGGCTTATGACCATCTCTTGGAGACAGGGTATGCATTTACATCACCATGATTGCCATGGTAGAGAATCCTGGACTGCGACTTTTACACGCTATGACCTATGATCTGAGAGTTGTAGTCTGCTGTCTCCATTCGCAGAATGTATGGGATGATGCTGTCAATCTGAACATTTCCAATTAGTCCTGCGAAGAACAGCTCTTCAGTGATGGCAGCACTCATCAGCCTAAGAGCAGGCAATCGGAGAAGAAGTCTAGATAGTCTGGAAAATAAGTTTGGTGAAAAGTGTTACTTAGCAGATCACAGATTTTGGTGTTGCTCTCCATGATATTAGCAAAAGAAGAGAAAAAAATGTCAAGGGACACTACTGGTCAAAGTTTGCTACATCTAGTTCATGAAAGGCTTAAATATTTAAATCAGTACAGCATTAAATTTATGTTTAGTCATGTCTTGAACAGTACAGAAAATGTGCAAATGCCTGTCAGCTACATGTACTATGTATGTCTGGATTTAAGACTAAATGAGAAAATACTCCAAAGAGATGCAATTCAAACTGAATGTTACTAATATTTATTTCTGATATTTAATTTTAAAAATTAATAATGAGATGACAAATACGACACATAATATGTATGACCACATGCATAATATTTGAAGTGTTCTAAAGATAATTCCTTAACTTTAAGGAGGTAAGAAGAAAATGTATATATCTATTACAGGAAGAACTGTACAAATCAGGGACTCTGAAAAGAGAATCAATCAAGTAAGCATCTAAGTTTACAGACCTGTAAGTATCATCCGGATACGCCTTTGTTACATAGTCTTGGAACTCCATGTAAGCTTTTTCTTGAAATTTCTCAATCTGTACCACATTTTCTAGACCTGGGTGATCTGAAAAAAACCCCTCTTCTTTGTTATACCCGTTCTACAGAAAATGAACTAACATCCATACAGACTATCCAGTTGCCAACATACTGAAATAATCACGTGGTAGCTGCAGCAACTTCAGTTTTAGTGGTAGACACTACTTTACCTCCTTATATTTATCTTTTTTTACATTTATATTTCACTTAACTTTCCATAAATAAAAATCAGACATTTTAAAGGGTTCAAATAAATTCAGTCCTTGCAATGTTTATGTTAATCTTCATGATACAACTCTGTTCTCTGTGTAGCAGTAAAACAGGATTGTTTCAACACACTGACATTTTCTGGAACATTGGATGCACAAATAATATTTACGTGAAAAGTGAAGTATAAAATTAAGATCAATGGAAGCAGCAGAATAAAAAGCTGTGAACTGTCTGCTTACTAAGACATGTAGAAAACAGCACTGAATCACAGAATATGCTGAGTTAGAAGGGACCCATCAGTATTGTCGAGTCCAACTCCTAGGCCTGCACAGGACACCCCAAGAATCACACCATGAGCCTGAGAGCATTGTCCGAGTGCTTTTTGAATTCAGACAGAACAATCTGCTATATACAAGCCTTCCTCAACTATTTGGTGCAAAAATTTAAAATGTGCTAATCATAAAATTTTTAGCACTGATTTGAACTTACTTGAAATATAAGTGTTGCTAAAATGAAAGGACATCAACCTAACTGCCAAGTCACTCTTGGAAATTATTATCCAGTCATTCTGAACTCTCTGCATGGTCTGTAATTTTATGACCCATCTATCTGAATGTAAAAATTTTACTGTCATACTAGCATGACAAATCGTGTAGATGACGAGTTAGAGTTGATGTGCAAAATGCATCACTTCATGCTGCTGCTTTTAGAGCCATGTCAGAACACAGTGAGAAGTCAGCTTTTGAAAACAGTAGTTTGAAGACCACTGCTTGTACACTTGCAGCCATTTAGAAAGACATCGAGTCTTCTTGGCACACCCTTTACACTAATCTCTTTGCCCAAGGATGTGTTGTGGCTGGCTTGGCACAGCTGGCTTGGCACAGCTGAATCACCAGGGCCTACTAAGGCAGAGGCTCTTACCTTAGGGCTCTGCTGCATGCACAGCCCAGCCCCATCCTGCAGCACAACAGTAAAATCCCTGCAATTATAATTTCTGGCCTGTGAATCATTGCTAAGACATCACTTCTGTTCAAGGTACCAAACATAACTTTCATGTGTATGAAGGTTTTGTTGTATGGCTCAAGGATCAAGAGTCTTGACAACACACTGCCATTAAAGCAACTACTCATTAGTAATGTGAACTTGAAAACATCAGCTAAAGAAAACTTTTCTCAATCATGTGACTGGACTAGAGTATTTTCCCAAGGTATTTTTCCTTCTACCTTTTGTGTTGTCAAATGTAATTGGAAGGAGACAAATAAACTTCTGACTAAAGAAATAGGCAAATACTAGTTTTCAAGTGCAAGGTTCCTCAAGAAGTATTTCTTGGTGTCTAACAGGACTGATTTTTCCACACAGGCCAGAGGATTCTATCATAAATCCTAGTGGACATAATTCTAAAAAAATGGACTTGAGGTATTCTCCCATAATTTTGTTTCTTTCCTGGAGTAACCTGTACCAGTTCTTGGTATAGGAATGCCATGAAAAGCATTATTTTGGGGTAAGGAACACTTGCAGAAGAATTATATCTCCTGTAAGTATTATTTATTAAAATTAAACCAGCAAACACCCTCCAAGCATCCACTTCGAGAAAGTCCCTTCTGTAATAATGATGTATTTGCGACTGTTCAGTCCTCAGCAGAAAGGGAAAACTGCAAAGGTTTTCAAGCATGCTTAACATTGTGTTTAAACTTATTTGGGTTAATGGTGAGTCCTGCTTACCAGTAAACTGAAACGGTTTCAGTGATACAGTGAACTGTACAAGCAAACACATAAAACCATGCAAGATTCTCCTAGTCATAAGGACTGACAGCATGGTTATGTTTTATAGTAAAACACCCAGGATCTGATTTTCCTTAGTGATCCACAATAGAAAAACACCACAATAGGAATTCCTCTGGAAATTTATCATCTTTCCTGAAGGGTTCTGACTCTACTTATACCACCTTTCATTTGCATGAATGTCTTTCATCTCAGAAGTCTTGCATTACTGCAATATATATATATATATAATTATATATATAGGGAGCAATGGAAGACATGCAGAGTTTTGTTTGTGCATTTAGATGAATACCATGAACTCCTGCTGATGCTGCCACTTTTACTGGTAGATACTACATATAGAAAAGATCATGCAAATCTGAGGGAAACCACAAAGCAAGAACCTCACAATATATGAATTCTATATATTAGAAATCTGTGCAAAATTTACACTTTGGAAATATCCAAGTTCTAAAAGATTTTCTCACCTCAACTAATTTTTCTGTGAAACGGTGAACTGCAACTGAATGGAAAAAGAAAGTTCTTATTGGATCTAATAAATTTACAGAAACTACAAGAACCAAATACTCAGATCTCCCCCTAGACTACTGACAGGGGTCATTAAGATTCTGTCAACATTTTAACATCCATTCCAATCTTTTCTACGGGACATCAGCATCTACAAAAGGCAGAGCAACAACGATTAAGGAAGCTGCTCGTGCTTTTAACATCTTCTAATGAAAAAAGGAGTAACTAAAGACTTACTTTCTAAATGTGAGTGAAAAATTCTTGGAGATAGAGGAAGTACTTGAGATTTGTGCATTTTTCTATCATCAAAAGACTTGGTCTGGCTTGTATAAAATCCCAGTTCTGAATGACGAATCTAAGGCCTGCAGGATACTGATACAACACCTGAACACCTTTTGTGAAAAGCTGATTTTACAGCTTCCAAATAAAGAAAATTAAACTTTCTACAGACCAGGCATATAGGTTACACAATGTGATTACTCGTTGAATATCCACCATACCTAGAGGACTCTTTCCTCCTTATTGTAAACTAATCACCCAGAAGGGAAATAAGGTTATATTACCTTCACTGTCTAATGTATGTCTAGTAATGCTATTGAGAGTACATTAAGCAAATACTGTTTAGAAGACAGAAATAATAACAGAAGCGAATGCTATATGCATTGTCTGTGAGGGCGAAAGGTGATGTTTCTGTAATTCTGACTGTGAGAACTGATGCCCAGATTGTCTTAAATCTTAAATGCTGGGATTGTTTTAAATTAAAATCCAACTTCAATCCATTTCATCTGGATGTGCAAGAGCAGCACTTCAGAAAATTAAACTGCAAATCTTCAGAAAACGTACCCCAGAAAGGATGCACAGAATTAAAAGCAATAAATAAATAAATGAAAAGAAAAAACCTCAAAACAACCAAAATCCCAAACCCAAAACAAAAAAAAGGACGAGTGGCACAGCCAAGAATAAAAATCTACAAATAAAAAGAATCAAAGTCTTCCCCTGCAAAAAAAGTCCCCAAAGCAACATTCAGTTGTTTGTATTAGAAGATTAACCCTCCTCTTCCTACAGTCCTTACAAATCTTCCAAGATTCTTCAAAAAAAGAGGCAGTAACTGCATATAATGAAACAGGTATATGGCAACAAATAGCATAGATTAAAATTTTACATTTGGAATAATTATATACCAGGACTGAAGAGGACGATGGCTTTCAAATATGCATATTCATATCCATCTAGACACAGCTTAACCATGCTGTTACAAAACTCTTGCAATTTGAAGACATGCTCCATTACTAGTCTTCCTCTGTCTGTTGGCAGCTTATCTAAATCAAGACACACATTAAAAAATTTCCAAGTTAACACACATGCAAAAATGTGATCACACTGGAATTTTAAAAAGAATTATTTTATTAGATTGAAACAATGGAAGTCTATAAATTCCTATTAGGTCGGAATAATCTTGACACCAGCAATTATGGAGTATTAACACCTTTTTCCACCTCTTCCAATTTAGGCTCCTCCTGCCACTAATATTTCCAGTTGTCAGGCATGTGATCAAGGAAGGAAGAGACTCTTTGTAAGCAAAGCATACACTGCTACTGCTGACCTGTGCTCAGTGTCTAAGGATCAGGTGCCACATGGTAGGACAGTGTACAGCTTCGTGGGTTACTTTAGTCAGAGACCATGCCACTGCTGAGAAAGGTGTACTATACACCTGCCCTGATTTGCACTGAGGGGAATGTGGTTGGTGCAGAGCTGTTCCCTTTGAGTCAGCAATAGCAAAGCAGCCTGAATGCTCCGTTCCCTCCATAACCCATCAAACTGGAGTCTCTAGACTCCACAAACTTGCTGCCTCTTGGAGATACTGCAGCTGGCACACTGCACAACTGGTTCTTGCAGTCAGCCTGAATTCCCAATTTAAACAGCAGAAATATCTATTTCTAATAATGATAGAAACATGACTAATTACTAAAATATCCTTTCTGGTAAACATACTTTAAATATTACATAGACCAAAATTTCCAGATTCCATTTTTATCTGCCCTAGAGACAATCACAGATTTGTTAATATCTTTAGCTGATCCAGTACATCTCGTGATTTGATCCGTTTGTTTTATATATAGTTTATTTATAGTTTGTTTTATATATAGTTTATTTATAGGAGGATCTTGTGGATGTTTTTAAATCACAAAAACCCCTTGGAAATAATTCCTTAATTACCTTATCATAAAAGATGATGAAAAATCTATAGTCTGGTAGGCTGGTTTTTTCCAGTTTACCAATCTGCATTTGCATAGCATCAACAACAGTCAATTTTCATACCCCTAACAGCAAATAACCCAAAAATTTAGTTAATGCTTAGATTTTTCTATGTGCATCTACCTTATGAATAATGCGCTATGACTATGAGCAGATGAAGACTATATTATCATTGACTGGACAGCTTTTAGTGGTGACAACCTTGTCAGTATCCACAGGTACACAAAGCTTAGCTAAAAGACTCCCCTCCAGCTCAGAAGAGCAGAATTGAAGAGGCCAACTGACATGTCTTTCATTTGAATGAAAAATATGCCAAAGGTGCAGGACATAGGATTAACAAGGAACAAAGTGTACTTAGTGGAGACTTCTTGTTCTGAAGACTTCCATGTAGACTAAAACTAATACACAGAAGTCAACAAGCCAAGTTATGTAAAGGAACTGTATCACCAAGTTGGTATTCACCTGCTTTGTGTCACAGCTATGAAGGGCAAGGACAGGTGGGTCATTCTTTACTTTGTATCCTTCATACAAAGGAATCATATTCACAGTACTCTTGTGTTCTTAGTGTTGATGCTGCCCAAAATATTCCTGATTTGGGCTGATGGTATTAACAGACAGCAGAACACTATTACACATTACAACACACAAAAATAATATGTTTTTTTTTTTAATTTGGAGGTAAATAGTAGCATAGCTGACTTTTGCAAAATTGCTAAAGAAGTCTATCTTAGGGACTGTAGTTGTTAGTATAGTTTTGTTTCAATACTAATGTGAAATTCTTTAAACAGTAAATTTACAATAACAACTGAAGGATAAATAAAGAGCTTCTGTGCACTTCAAAATTTAAAAAACATCAAGCAATTTCCCAAGTCTGGCATGTGCACAGTATACACCTTACCTTGTTGTAAACTGCCTTGAAGGTGATTAACAAAAGCAGCTAAGATCGTTGCCACATTCATAACTTGTGAGCATTGTGCTAGACCAAGCGTAAAAAGTTCATTCCAGCAGGCTTTTACTAATGATATGCTGTTATCCTGTCTATTAAAAAGCACAATAATTTAATAAAACCAGCCATGTGCATTCAAATACTTTTTTTAAATTTGAAGAACAATTCACAGAACATTAATCTAATTCAATCATTACAACCAACACCAAAATGAAGTTCTACATAATTTATGCATGGACAAAAAAACTGCACTGTTCCTGTATTGTCGATGTAGAACAGACTCGGGTTTTGGTTTTTTTTTTCACTTGAAAACTGACAGGTTGATATAATTTTTAAAGATACAGGTGAAATAGAACATGTGTGATCAAGCTTCTGAACTTCCCGACTGCTACTTTCTGCATCCCTTTCAAGTTTGGAATAAAGTTTGAAATACAGACTTCTAAGTATAAATACCAGTCATAAGGATTTATTTGCTGTAGCTTAAAATAAAATATATCAATTCATATTCAGCCACTTAATAACCTAAGTTTCAGTAATGCCAAGCATCTTGAACTCACAGAGCTTAACAAGAGCTCAGTACCTTAGAAAGCAAATCCCACCAGAGAGGAGTCAAATTCAGGTACCATGTTTCACAGTTTTAGCCACTGAATATAAATAATGAAAATTTTAAAGAAGTCCAAGATATACCAAAGAAGAAAAGCATATTAAAGCTAGGATTTCAACTACAAAAATACAGTGGAATGGATTTTTGCAAGAATGCAGGTATAACCTTCAAGAACAGTTCTGATGATTAGTGCAATACTAAGATGCCAAATGACTGGTGAACACAGACTTGTCCTTAACTAAATTACAGAGAGCTTACTGAGAGCAATATTTTTCATTATGATCAAGTTCTTATTATGGTAGACATGACACCATACATGCAGCTTCTGCATGTATTTGTCACATCTTTGTTCATGTCCTTTAAAGGGACTGTGCTGAGCACCACTGAAAATAGGGTGTACTGGCTACTCCTCTGATACTTGTGTGTAGATAAACATCCCATCTACAGCATCTTTATGGCTGATAAAAGTCACACCAGAACCAGTTCTGAAGTTTGCTTAAGCAGCCTCACAGAAACTAAGAGGCTGTAACCAGCTTGGTGAAGGTTTCAGTGGGAAAGTCTCTTGTGGACAAAGATGCCCATGCAGGGAGATGAACTAATCAGTATCAGGCATCATTAAATATATCATTAGGTCAAAGGCAAAGGCAACTATCCTGCTGCCACCAAAGGAGAATGTTGCCTGAGGAGGAAACAACCTAGGTTCAATTATCCACCTTCCTTACAAAACCATTACGCATCATGCTCCATGAATTTCTCTTCAGTTTAGAAGTGAAAGGTGTCACCCTTCTGAAAGTCAAAATTATAGGATATAATGTACTCCAACTATAAAGGCTGCATTAATTTCAAATAAATCTCCACTTGAAAATAGCTTGCATTTTAAGCGCTTCAAAGAAAAACTGTGAATTTATATTATTTATATACCATTGCCCATGATCTTGACTGGGTCTATAAATGCTATTACATTGGGAATTTCTCTCTGTAACAAAAACCTTTTTAAAACTTAGAATGACATAATGTACTATGTTTATTTGCTATGTATTTTGTAATTCTGCAGGTCAACAATTTCTACCAGAATAAAATATCATATTTACCTATTTTTTTACCCTTACTATTCTTTAACTTTATACAATAGTCCTTTCTCCTTCTCCAAAACACAGGCTTAATTACATACAATACAGTATCTTTCCTTAAAAACTGTAGAATCATTTGGCTGAAGCATCTGAGTAAACATAAATGGTAATCACAGATCATCCTGCTTTTGACAGCTTTCCTGGAAAAGGGGACAATCCTTCATTTTAAAAAGGAATTCTCTTTGCTGCCACAGTCACAGGCTATTTTGATACTGAATTAAACAGAAACACTGCAGATGAGAACAAACTATCATGATTTATTCACCATTTGTGTCAGAGCTGATACAGAATCTTTATTTGTTTGATGTATCTTCATAAAATTACTTCTGAATATATTATAAATCAGTTTTTCCCATGCAGTTTGGACATTTTTTTTTCCATGATGATCGGCAATGGACTACAAAACTGAACTTAAGAATTTTAAGTGATGTACTGAATTCTGATGGACAAGCAGGATGTTATATGAATTGTAAAAAGAACAGTTAGAATTACCTTTTGGTTACAGGAGCCATTTATTTTTGGCAAATCTTCTGAAATTACACAACTTCATTCTGAATGTTTGCTGAATCTAGCTAACCATTTACTTCATGTAGGTTATTAAAGGCAAAATTATTGCTAGTAATTCACCTTATAAGGATGAAAATTTTGGGGATTCAGACAGGAGCTTTGTTAATAAGCATCAGGACATAGCACAGACCTGTAGCTATTAAAAAGCTGATAGAAATTCCTATTTTCTCAAAATATATTTAAGAAACAGCAGTGTGCAGGCATTCAATTGCTTTAAAGCTACTCCTTTTTCTTACAAAACCGAACCAAAGTCCTGAATTTGGACTCAAATTGGGAGTAGTTTTATTCAGAAAATCTACTTTACAATTAAGATTTATAACAGTTTTAATTAGTAGTTTTATACTTTTAGAAGTTCCTGAAGAAGACAGCAAAAACCAAAAATTCAAAAGCACATATCCACAACATAAGTGAACAGAGTAACTGAACACTTACCCCAAAGCTTGGAAAGATGGAATGGAACGTGCCCAGTGCATGGACAAGAAAAGCAACCTGGAGGCAGACTCGCAGATATAGTGAACGTTCAGATAATCAGGCATAGGAGAAGGCATGGTGAGCTGCAAAAAAAAAGTAGGAAGAAAGAAAGAAAAAAAGAAGGAAGCGTAAGACAATTATTTTACTTTCTTCATAATACGTTTAGGAAGAAATCAGGCTTTTGAGTTTCTTTTAAGTGAAAAAATAAAACTGTTCTTTATTTAAAGAAGGTATAATCCCGACACAAAACTGAATTACTCCCTTCTGCATTATTAGCCACACCATTACATGGTGTATGTTAAATAACTACAAAGTAACAAAAAAGACAGAAAGTTTGATCCATAGATAGAGATTCATGTCTGCGATTCATGTTAAATTTTTTACTTTTAATTAATATTTTACAAAGAAATACAAGAGAAATCTTTTGGTGCTTGAGTAAAATACCTAGTACACAGCTGCTCCCAAGTCCAAAAAATGTAACCAACACATATCAGAAAGGACCCTTCACAATGTTAGTAAGAAAAATTAGTGATGTTACCTGCATATGTGAAGAAAGAGATTTGACCCAAAATAGCTTAGAATATGTAATTCTGTCTTCAGAAATTAATACTTTTAAATATAAAGTTCTGGCTAATTCAACTTAAAAAAAAACCCTGACATTTGCATTAGAGATGTTCATTTGAATGATCCAAACAGATGCTGATAAGAGGGGTAAAGTTTAACCAAATGCCTGTTACTAAGTTTTCAGATGACCAAGCTTTTTGATTTGTCCATGAAAAATAAGATGATGTAAAAAAAGAAGGAATTTCTGCAAACCTGTAAAATGAGAAATAAATCCAGAAAATATATGGCTAACTAACACAGAAACTGTATTTAAGTCAATTACTACCATACTAAAATAAGGTATCTACACAAACAAGAAACTGACAAATACACTTAGCAGTCTCAAAATCCAGTTGCATCAGATCCACCTGTTAATGAGCGAGAATGCGGATGCTGACTCCACTTCATGCAAATACTTTGTCTATGTAACTCCTTTTGTACAGATTATCCAGTATTTTTAAGGTAAGAAACTATAAAATAACCAGTGCAGCTAAACCACTACAGAGCGCAGTACTTTCTCCCAAACAAAGAATTAACCAGTGAACAAAAGCAGTTCATTTATTGGAAATTAATGCCAATACCTGAGCAAATACTCCTCTAAGAAATTCAAAATAAAACTGAGTCAGATCATTATTGTACATCACTATGTCAAAATAGTTATAAACAGTCAACAGTAACAAAGTATTCAGTACCCTGAATGCTACATGAGCATCACTGAGTAGTGGCCCCTCTATTTCAACGATGTTCATGCTTGTTTCTCCACCAAGCAGCTGTGCACTGGTGTCAATACTTTCAGAGTTCTGGCATGCTGTGCTCTCTCCTGGATTTAATGCTTTTGCAAGAGTATCAAATGCCCTGTAAGATCACAAACAAACAAAAAGAAAATCTCATTTTAGAGATCGTTTCAATTTAAGAAAGTCTGCACAAGTCTGAAACCTGTATGTAGAAGTCTGTTTCAAAGAGTGAGATTTGGAAAATAAAAGTCAGTAGCATGCTTTTCCTGACATTCCATCAAACTCTGAAACAAAAATTAGCAGCGGATCCTGTTTACACTAGTTGCCAACAAATTCACAGTTTTGACATATTGGTTGTGCTTCTGAATCACAGTTTGCTTTTCAAGATCTCTTTAGTGATGTTCACTGAGAGCGCTGGCATGAGTGTTTTGAGGGCATGATCACCAGACTGCTGTTACAGTCACTTAGTGCATGTATAAATTTTACAGGCTTTCACTCCTATGAAGCACAGACTAACACTATTTTTTGTTAAGTTATGCACTGTAGTTAGATTTTTCAAATTAATTTGAAAAGACTTCTTCAAAATATGTAAGAGAAAACGCTCCCATGCCTTCAATACAATCCCTAGTACCCTCTGCTGCATGGCAGTGACTCTTGGCTTCCACAAGCACAAATGCTAGAGGGCAGATGTCAGGACAAGCACAGATATATTGCTCAATATTTTGCTGCTTGATAACACGTGTTGTTTTTCTGTTCATAAATACACCTGAGAACTACAACTGACACATCTTCAATCAAAAATACACAGACTTGATCACTGCCTACAGACAGATGACATTTCCCGGGAACAGCAACATTTCTATACAGTGTTGCATGAAAAACTTATGGACTGAGGCCTGAAAACTTTACAAAAGACCACTATCAGCTTGTATGCAGAGCTTATTCTCAATTTACAGACATGTTTATTACCACAGAGTCTAAAATGATTTAATGCCAAAGTCTGGGACAGAACTTGGCCACCTTCTCTACTCCCACACTCTCTAGCTATATGAATTCACTAACATGCTAAAAAAAAAAAAATCGAGCTGTTTGACTTAACTATGCACAACCAAATGAAATATCACAGTGAAAGAGCTGCTGACCCTGCCTCAAGGCTTGGGACGGCAAATGAACTACTTTTTGGTCCTCACTAGCCTGTGTGCCTTGATGTGTACACATGGGGCTGACTGGGGCATACACAAGTGGACTACACAAATGTACCAGGGGCATCTTCTGTCTCTGGTATGTGCAAAGTTGGCACAAAGGGAAGGCATTCATGGCTCAGCTCTAGAAACTATACTATGGACTCCTGCTGGAAGATCTGAGATCAGGCCTTCCACAGTTCACTCTTTGCAGTCTTAGGTAGAACAGGCAAACACAGCAGCTCAGTGACAGCTGCTTTTAAAGAAACAACAGGATCTCTGCAGGGTTCTTCATGTGGCAGGGACAGAAATTTAGGAGACGAACAAGACTTCCCCTTTCCCCAAAAGCTAAATGTCATATGCATCTGTCACTATCCTGTATTTATTCTAGCACAGGCTGAAGGGCCCTTTCTAAATAGTGTGGGCATGTTCACTTGTTAACCATGTCTGCCCATGACACTTTCTTCCCAACGCATTCTTCGATGTTGCTTTCAAAGAAATCTTCTCCCTCCTATCTCGTAAACTGCCAGCAGTAAGGCAGCAGAAGTCAGTAGCAGCTTTGCTTCCTCATGGCTCAGTAATGTGAGTCCTTTCCTACACAAAGCCAAAGTGAGCAACCATGGTAAGGTAAGGTAAAACACCACAGAAAAGAGAATCTAGAACAAAGCTTGCCTGGGAGCTAGGAAAACCTAGCCCACAAAGTGAGAAAACAAGGCATAATCAGCATTAAAATACAGGGCATTGATATCCTTTGCTACAGAAAATTTTGGTTCTCTTTTTGTCAGGCTCAGTCATCAACACATATACAGGACTGCAGATAAACTGTAAAGAAAGAACATCATGAAGCGTTAGAGGAGCAGGCATTTAAAATTACAATATAAAAGCAGTGTGCTGCTTGCAGCAAAAGCTGTACTCTACGCCAGCAAAACTGAAATCGTAACTACTGCAAGCAATGAATAAATGAAACGCATGAAAAGCATGAAGTTCCTTGAACTCTTCGTCCTCAATAAACATCTGCATCTGTTAGATCATGCTGGCATAGGGCCTGACAGGGAAATCAATAATTTAGAGAAATATTTTAGTTTCTCTTGGGGTAACAACTTCCCTTTCACAGCAATATTTAACTTGAACCTCCCCGCTATACAATTAGGTGACCTACTTGTGAAAAGTATGTCGAGTCAGAGCTCTTTCAAGCTCTCTGGCTGAGAGAACCTGATGCCTTTTCATAGACAGACTTTTAAAACTGAACAGAAACCCTGGAGTTGGTAAAAATAAGCATCTGGAAGTGCCAGCAAATGAAAGATTGCTACATCTCTTTGAACAGCCATAGTATTGAATGATGCCTATAAGCACATGTAGCAATACTACTTGCATGGCATGTTCTAACATTCTTTACCTAGGAGGAGACAGCAAAGGCCCAAATCAGCATCTATAAAAAGTCAAACTGACCTTCTAAGCAGTATATAAAGAAAGGAGCAGAAAAAATGTAATCTGCTTGCAATTACACAAAGCAGTAGAAACCACAGGGGAAATCAGGTATTTCAGTCACTATATGCCCACCTTTTTCCCCTTAATGGAATTGCTCCAAACACACTTCCAGAACAGCATGTAAAATGTAGATGGTGTGTAAAAGAATATTGCTGGGACAGCAGTCAGAAGCTTGCATAAGATGACAACCAAGGAAGAACACAATTGTGATTGATGGAGTAACTGTGAATGTTCTGAATGGTTCTGTATATACATCTTACACATATGCTCACCACAATGGCTCAGTTAAAACCAGTGCAAGACACAAGTTTATAAGATACTTAGTGAATGTATTAATATTGGTAGTGAGAATGCCTTAACTTCTCCTGTGTAGAAGGAAAATGCTTTTCAAGCCTTTAAGGTGATTAATAGTTACATGCACTTAACTATCACACAGATGAGATCTTGTAAGAACAAGATTTCCAGGATGATGCAAAGTACTAAGACTGTAGTACAAGACCTAACATACCTTAGTATGGCCAACCAAAAGGTAAGAAGATCAGCTGTAACATTTATACTGAAATTAATTTCAAGTACAAACAACTAAAAGGATTTATTTTTCTAATGGAACTTTCTTTTGATTTTACTCGGAAGAATCTTACAATATTTACCTTCTACATGAGCTTACGCTGATATTATTATTACTTTTAAAGCAGATAAATTTCCTATATTGTGATAATTTAACTAATTGACTGATCTGAATTGACAGAGACCTCCTTCTCTTGAAAAGGATAGTATTTTTAAGTGTAACATGCCTTACCTTGTAACATCACTACTAGGTTGTTCTTCTTGCTTGAGTTCAGATAATGATGCATCTCCATTACTCAAATTTTCCATCATGGATAGCTCTGTACTGCTTTGTGACATGTCTTTGCATTTGCTGAGATTTGCTAATGAAGTCACCACATTTGCCAGTGTACTTAAATCTCCTTGACATGCTTCTACCTAAGGGAAAAGAGCAGCTTTTCATTTTCAGTTAATTGGCAGCAGTAAACCTAAAAGAGAAGAGCCTAACTTTCACATAAATGAAGAATAGAGCGTATACAAAGCTACACCTGTAGGAAAACTGTTTTCAGTATATAGGTAACCACAATACAGCAATTAAACACTCAAAGGCATCTAAAGTATGGAAGGTTTTTGACATTTTGACATTTACTTGTAAAAGTAATAGCTATCTATTTCTTTCAGAAAGAATACTGCTGATGGTAGGCAAGTGCAGAAAGAAGATTTCACATCTCTATGCACTAGTCCTTCACCAGGAATACTACACTGCTCTAGATTATATTTTTAGCATCTTCCTTCACCATGTAAATGAGTCATTAGTAGCAGGGTAGGAGAATGTCTGAGAAGAAGGAATGCATGAAAATTCACCTTTATAAACAAGCAGAAAAATAATTATGCTGTAGCCTTTTTGGTGTTTATGTCTTTGTTCAACTGCAAAGGAAAAAAGTGATTCAGTACTGGCCAGCAACTCAGAGAGGCAGTAAGACATGTCCCACTCTGTCCCAGTGAAAAAAAATAAAAGCACATTATTACACGCAAGTATGCTGCTGCTAACACCAGACAGAGCAAGCAAAGCAAAATGCATGAAAACAGTATGAGGTTGTTGTTGGTTGCTCCTCACACAGGGCACCCTTTGTTGTCACTCGCCCCTAAAACAGGGCACCAATTTGACGGTGGTCACACGACTGACATCAGCATCAGTGCCTTGTTATCTAAAAACTTCCCCTGACTGACGGAGGACTCGGAAGACTGGCACCAAAGATGATAGCAAGCATCAGCAGTTTATCAAAGCCTTCATACCTTCTCTCTGTTACAATCCAACCAAGCAATACAGACTCCTTCCTCTCATGACACAATTTGCTAGTTCCAACAGCTACACCTCTCTCCTCCTAACTCTTTATACCTTTTCTCTCTCACATGCATAACACCTGCATGCCCTTTTACTCTTTTGTGATTGGTCAATACACATCAGCATTCCATGCTTCTTCTCCTTCCATGCTGGTCACCTGTCTTACACAGCCACAACTTATCAGGGGCAAGACTGCCTGCAGCACTGTCTCTGTTCTCTTACAACCCATTCTCCCACATGAGGTCATTTAATATCAACTAGAAAAACACAAATGCTTCCTACTGTGCATCTGTGAGGAGGCTACCACATGGCTTTAGTGGATCAGTAAGTACAAAAAATATGGAAACAAAGGAAAACCAGCTCATAAATAAAATTGTCAATGAGATAGGTCTTATCAGCTTTGCCAAAAAAAATAGTGATTCAGGAGAAAAAAAACCAACCATATTTGCACACGGCACTGTGACAGTGCCATGAGAAGTTTTGTGAACACCTCACTTTATTTGTACAAAAGAGCGAGACAAGTGTCAGGATTATCCCAAAACAAAAATTAAAATAATAATGCCCTTAAGGCTCTCTAAATAGTGAAGGAAGGCATTTACTTTGTTGTGCTTTTAGCATTTTTACTGTGTGAGGCTAAGAGGATTCTTGTAAAGAGAAGGCATTTGTAACACTGGTGAATGTTAAAAATTAATTTAACCAAATAACAGAACACCCTTCTCTCCTTACATGTACAATTACAGCAATTAGCTCTACTTATTTTATCAGTCATATCATCACATACCTTATCTGGAGTCATCAGCATAGTAGGCTCACTTTTTATTGCAGATGGATGAATGTTAACAAACATTCCTGATTCCAGCAAACCCGTTGATCTGACAGAAAACAGCACAAGTTTTAATTTTGATTTATTTTAAAACTGAATTTTCCTTTTTCAGCAGACAGAGATAGCCACTTCTGAATACAATTTACATACCTTGCTGTTTCATTGTCTGTTACAAAAGTTGGGGTTGCAGCTAATGGACTCCGAAGATCTTTCCGAATGTAGATCTTTTCTGTAGAAGCTGCACAGTTTGAAGATTTTTCTCTTGACACTTCGATAGGTTTCCTCTCACACTGTACAGCTACAGAAATAATACCCAACTATTAAATCACCCCGAATTACAGAGTAAGAAATAATATCTGTTTATTTAATTGATTTTAGTAATAATTCTGAAAATAAATATATATAAAATATATCCCATAACCAACAAGCTAACAAGTTGGATAAAAACCAGCACACCGACTTGATGAGTTGTAAGTGTCAAAGTCTGAGATCGAACACATGCAGCATTTTTAAGTTACAATTAAGGGAGACATCCCCTCATTTTTAATTTGAATCAAAGTGGAAGCTTAAAGCTTCTCATTCTCTCAGTTTCACTATCTCACACTCTCACTTCCTTTGTAAAGGACTCATGGTATGTTTTTCTATGTATTGTGGGTCTGTGTTGAACCCATGTAACTTCATTCACTTAAAGAAGCTTCTCAAGTTAGTACCTCAGACAATACAGAGGGAAAGGTACATTCACAAAGTTGAGTTCAGACCATTTAAGATCAATCTGGGCAACACCCTGACCCACTGACTTCAGAGAAGAAGTGGATTTTTAATTTGAATGACTTGGTGAAACAAGGTGGAATGAATACAGGCTTTAACATACAGATGTATCACCTTGCTCTGAAGGTGATACATTCATTAAAATGAAACTTACAGTATTATCCCCTATGGGGAAAATGTGGAAATGTGAAAAATGTGTAAGTTCAGATAAAAAATTAAAAACTTTACAGGATAGCAGTAGACTGTGATGCTATTTAATTTTTTACACTGATAAGTATCTTAAACCCCAAATGTTGTAATATTAAGTATTGACAATGCTATTGAAGGCAGCCTGCAACCCACAAATAGTGCTTTAAAGGGTGGGAGATGGAAGCAAGTATTTAATCTTCCTTTGTAAATTCTGTGCTCAGTAGCAGGGTCTCACTTTGCTGAGAAAAGGCCAAGGCTTCTTCAAGGGACAAATAACCCTCACTGAGGGAGCTACAGTCCAAGACCATGCTAAGTTTTCTTTCCTTTCCCCACCCCACTGAGGAAT
The DNA here is from genome assembly GCA_013399835.1 of Leptocoma aspasia. Classification (NCBI taxonomy): domain Eukaryota; kingdom Metazoa; phylum Chordata; class Aves; order Passeriformes; family Nectariniidae; genus Leptocoma; species Leptocoma aspasia. The sequence continues at coordinate 29,183 of VXAX01007719.1, read as the reverse complement.
GAGACTTCTTATCACCAAACAATCCTCTCCCCCACTCAGTATTCCCCCATGACCCAGAGATTATTTTCCTGCCTTCTGATCCCTAAGCCCAGTGATTTTGTTCTGCTTAAAAAGTCTTCTGTGGAGGGGCCTTTTCTTACTTACTGCCAGCTGAACTAGAGGGTAAAGATCCACTTTCACTGCCCCAGCTTTTCCTCCCTTTCTGAATTAATTTCGTCTGTGTTACTGATTTCTGCTGACAGAAGCAGGGCTGTAAGGAGGAAAATGTCCACAGAAGTTCAAGAGGGTCAGTAAAATAAGTGCAGGATGACAGAGAGCAGAGAACAAGACCAATACTGTATGTACTACAACAGGATCACAGTATTAGGTCTGAAGAATTTGTGCTTTGTGTGATTTTCTGTGTTGTTTAGTATTCTGATACTGCTGTGATATTGCAATACCACTACATCTAATATATGGAAAGCTAAAAAGGAACTTGGAATCTGCAGGAATCGGTAAGAACTGAACTAGTCTCTGCAGAGCTTTGCAAAAGGGAACAGCAATTGCCAGTAATCTCAGTTATGGAAAAACTGAAAGGAAGGTAGAGTTCAAAAAGTTCAGTAGCTTAATTAACACATAAAAGAGTTGAACTGCACAAAAAAAAATGCAGACATGTTTGATATTTGCCATGTAGGAGTTACAATTCATTCACTTTCATCACATGGGATGGAGCTTATTAAGCTTTTAAAGCAAACACCTGAAAGCATTTAATATTTCTGATACACCAAACTTGAACAATTCTTTAAAGGAAAAAGATACAACGATTTAAAAACATGTAACCAAGGTAACGATTTGTATCTATACAAAGCATATGTTTTGTAGCAGGAAGAAGCTGCCAGGGAAAGTAGTTTGCTCTTATTCACACTTACAATCTTGTTTCATGCCAAAGGCGATGCATCTCTGCAGCCTACAGTACTGACAGCGATTCCGGTGGTGTTTGTTAATGACACAGTCCTTTGTTCCTCGGCAGGAATAAACTAAATTCTTCCGTATACTCCTTTTAAAGAATCCTTTGCATCCCTCACACGTTACTGCTCCATAATGACGCCCTAGTTAAAAATAACAGAAAACATGACATTAATTTTGCAGTATAATATTCTTTCTTTAGACTTTACATTTATTAAAGACAAAGTATTAGCTATTTTACCCAAAAAAAGAACACTTGTTTTTCCCCACGGGTTCCAGATCTTAAAATATATTGGGGCGATAAAACAACATAAAAAAGCAAGTGAACCATTTCTCTAGTTCAAAGCACTTAAACAGGATTTTACAAACAGGTAAGTTGCTTATTAAATTATTTCCTTATCTGTTGACAGCAGTGTTTAAAAAGGCTAAGAAAACAGGCTACTAAGAACATGGCAAAAAAAATATTTTAATTTATAGATTTCTCCAGTAATTTTCCCTACAGACAAGCCCCCTGATTGCTCATTACAAGTTCAGCTGTTGAAACTGTATGCATTAAATCTAATGGAACCGTGAAAGTGCAAACATGGCATTTGACAGCATGAGGCAATCACTTCAAAGCTTTACTTTCACCTTTCATTTTCCTAATAGGATAATGGTATGTCCATAGTTCTTGCAGTAAAACATCAATGAAAAAATAATCTAGAAGAAGTACAACTTTTTTGTTTGAGGACCAGTTCTGCAAGTTTTCTGTATAATATAAAAATTTCTAAGATATACTACAAAAAATTTTAACGTTGTTTTTGGAAGCAAATTATTTTGATTTTGCATAAAATATAGACATTAATAAAAAGGATTGATGAAGTCATGCTTGGCAGTTACAACAATTATACTTTATGAGTCCTTGAAATACCTATGGCACATTACAAAATAAATCACAAATATGACCTAATTTAGGAGAAAACACTTTTAGATTCTTTCCTGAAGTTTTTAGAAATTCTGACAGGTTTTCCAGATTCCTTTATCACAACCTTTTTACCACTACTAAAATGTGAAATTTCAAAAGCATCATATATATTAAAAGAATATTATCTGAAACATTTTAGTGGCAGCTGGATTATGAATATTCATTCTGCTAAGTACCAGGGCTGCTTATTCACCTACTCTTTTGATGTAGCTTCTTGGATTCCAGCTTGAAAGTGTCTGCAAAGCAGTTTTCATGACAGTGCTTGTCACGTGGGAGGCTCCCCAAAACCTGCAGCTGCTCAGAGGAACATGGCACTCTCCCCAAAGTCATTACCACTGCCCAGTATTCCAAGGCCAGCTCAGGAGGAAAACCTCCTTGGACCTCCAGCCCTTCAAGGGAGACTCCAGCCCTCCTCTGGGGAGTCAGAGAAGTTTTAACAATTAGAACACACGAATCAGATCTTCGTCTTAAGTTTGGCAGAAATTTCCTTGAGATGGGTGAGGTCTGACAACTATTTAGAGCTCTAGCAACTCAACTTTTTATGTCAAACTTTGCTAATTTTTTGCAAAAAAAATTTAATACATTTTATTTTCTAGCAAGTTTGCTCCCTGATGAAGGAAGACCTCATAGTGGTCTGCAGCTTCCTCACAACGAGAAATGGATGAGCAGGCACGCTCTGGTGCCAGGACCCAAGGGAATGGCATGAAGCTGGTCATGGAAATTTTAGGTTAGATGTTAGGAAAAAGGTTCTTTGCCCAGAGGGTGGTTGGACACTAGAACAGGCTCCCCAGGGAAGTGGTCACAGCACCAAGCCTGACAGAGCTCAAGAAGCATTTGGACAAGGCTCTCAGGCACATGGTATGAGTCTTGGGGTGTCCTATGCAGGGCCAAGAGATGGACTTCAGTGTCTTTGTGGGTCCCTTCCAACTCAGGATATTCTCTGATTCTATGTAAAACATCAATAAATCCTATCCATGGATATTAGAGTACCATTTAGTGACATTGTCTACTGCATGTATAGAAATTTACACATGTATATGCATGAAAACTGTTACACAGCTTCAGAAGAATTTTAAACTGCTTTTATAACATTGCACCACCTTAAAAAAAAAGAAAGAAAAAAATAAATACCTGATGCTTTGTCTCCACATACAACACACAGATCAAACACTTTATTTAGGCCCTGTTCACTGGGGGAGTTGTCTGTTAAAATCTGAAAAAAAGTGTGGAAGAATTTAATTTTTATTTTTCTTACCATCTAGAAATAGTCAAATATATCCCATGCTTGTGATTTTTGTCTAAGATAGGGGAATAAATCTACAAAGTATCATGTTTTCTTGATTACATCTAGTGGTCTTCAGAGACACAAAATCGCTACCTGCCATGCCACTGTGCTCCCTTTCAGGAGGGAACAAGAGTTTTACTTTTAATGCTTTTGAGAAGAATTCAAGATTTCATTTCTCTAAATACTACTTCTGCAGAATGGCCTAACATTTTGAAAAACTTTTAGCATCTGCATCCTCTTACCTTTTGTTCAATTTTATATTTATATACTAATGGCTCATCCATAGTACAAAAGAGACAGAAGTACTAAACAGATGAACAAAAAAAATCCCTTGTAAAGGTTACTAGATCTACACAGAGGTTTCTTAACTCCTTTTTTTATAATACACATAAATATGGACCAAAAGAAATCTACTCTGGACACTACCATTGACCTCCAACTGGTATATAGCTTGGCTTTCAGTAACAGTTTGACATTATTAAAGTATTCTTGTCTTGTCTCATTCATTTATCTCTGGTACCTGTAAAGCTTTGTTAAGCACATAATTTTAGAATCCCAGTACTGCAGGGCAGGCACCAACCAGAACATTTCACTTAACCTTTGAAAACTATCCCACCACAACATAAATAAAGCACAGCAAAAACTCCATTTAAAAAGGAACACACAAATCACAAGTAACAACCAAACATCATCTTGACACAGAAAAGAAAAAAATATTCTTCTCATTAAAAAGAGAATATAGTTTAGAAGCTTGAAGAGTTTTTAACTTCTACTGTGCCTTAAAGGGAAGCTAGACTCCTCATTCTTGCTTTGCATGTTCAGAATAGGACCTCTGATAAAAAAGGAAGTAACCGAAACAGAAAGTACTCTCTCTTCCAGAGAAAATACAGGAATTGTGCTTTTTAGAGTTTGCAACATAGTACAGATGATATATGTAAGAAAGTTTAAGAAGCATACTTCTTTCTAGTTAGCCTTGTTAACAATACAGTCTCTGAGATTAATCTCTTAAGTTTTCTTTTAAAAACCACCAACTTTTTAAGAAAAGTAAGATGATGAGTTAAGAGGATATTAACTTACTGATCCTTCCAAACTTCCAGTATTAACATTGCATATTTTTATGATATTATAGCAAATATAAATTCTAAGTCCTTCCATAAATTAAAGTTGCACTGAAATGGGAAGTTGTATATAAGGAAGGACTATAGAATAGGCCCATGAGGAGATAAAAACCCCAGAGTCAGAGAACTTATTAACTGACCTTGGACATGAAGAATAAAAATTGATTATTAATATGAAGAAGAGCCACTGAACTTAAAATAGATGATGGAAGAAAGTGTCTTGCCAAATGAGTCAATGTAAAGATGCAATAACAGAGAGGTTTTTGGCAGAACAAACAAATGGGCATTTCAAGTGAAGGCTACAGAAGAAGAAGAAAACAGGTGAAATTGCAGATGGAAAGATCATTTGAGGGAGAAAATACAAAAGATCCCAAAGGGATGCAGGTGAACAACAAATGAATGGTAGTCTGTATTTCATGAACTTTTAAATGGACAAAGGAAATGTCTACCCCTACATATCAGCGGACAACAGAACAATTTAACTGGAGTGACAGAATACTCTGTTGCCTCTCAAACTGACCTATTTTGCCCAAATGATACAATCAGAACTACAGCTTTCAATTTTTTGTACAGATTTCCTCTTTTCCTGAATTTTGCCTTTTAAACCGGTGTGGCACACTTCTCATCTCTTAAGTTCTTTGAAAACAATTTTTACGTGGACTACTCATATCCCACTGGTTTGTATTTTTGTTGAGGCTTACCTAAAATACAAAGTGTATGATAACACTAAGCATGCTTTAATGCCTCTCCATAGGATTGGCTTTTGCTACTGGTCCCCTATTCACAGTAATCAAATTCTTTGGAGCAAGGACCTAGGATGTCCATTTGTAAAGAACTGTGAGTTCCAAAACCAGAAGTATTATATAACACAGAGATTCTTTTAAGGTTAAACAATGTGTGGGTAGTGAATCAGTGGATGGGTTCACAGAAGAGCACAAACTAAACAGTTTAAGGATCTGCAGCTGAAAAGAGATTGCTTAAAAGAGGATTTCGTAGTGATTTATAAACCCCCACACAAATCCTTAATAGTGTCTTATTGTACAAAACACACCTAATTAAACACTTCTCTCAGACGGTCAAATCATCCAATATATTCTTTGCACACTATACAATACTATAGAATATTATACAGACTAAAGCTTACATGGTCTATATAAATAACAAAAAAAGGCTGTTTAACAGCAGCTATCAAATATGATGGTCTTACTGCAGTCTCCAAATCAGGAGCTTCCTCTGTATCATCAGCTAATGGAAGTAAAAGGATATGCTCAAAAAGATCACTATTTACTTGGCCATCATTTAATATTTTTCCTTAAGCAGCTGTTTATGGTCATAATGTTTAACTGTTTGATACAGGACTAAATGGACTGCAGCTATCTGAATGTTGTCTGGCCTACCACTGATGTATTGTAACAGCAGCATAAATGTGTGTGGGTGAATTATATGCAGTAACTGTACTTTAGCTGGAGTGCAGTAACCTCCTACTTCATCCTGAAGGAGGTCACATCTCCCAACTCTTCTTGCATGTTTTTGACATTCTTCACGCCAGTGCCATCCCATCCCTGCTAGGCTGAGGATGTGGCAACTAAGGAAGTGGCACATATAATGTGCATGGGAGTAAGGTGCACTGGAGACCAGTTTAGGGAGTTACAAGCCTGGCTAGTTACAATATCACATTAGTAAATCCAAAACCATTAGTGTTATTTTCTCAGCCCCATGCAGTAATGTATTCCCTACTAAATAGTCTGAGCACTGCTGGGGACTACAATTCCCACAGCTGAACAGCAGTTGCAGCAGTGTACAAAAAGGAAAATGAGCCAAAGGAAATGCTAAGTGAGAAGGACAACAGAGAAAAGCAAATGTTGTTCAACAATATATGAAAACATATGGAGAGTTAATGAGCAGAAATAAAGGACTGTTGGCATGGCAGAATCTGGATATGACAATAAAAATAACTGTATTCTTTCTAATGTCATGAGCCAACACATAAATTTTAAAACCAAGAAATTTACTAAAAAGTTTTAAAATAATTTTTAAGTATCCACAATTAGTTGTAGTGCAAGGAAAATTATACTTCAAAGAAAACCAAAAAGGAGAACCCAGACAGACTTATTTGGAAATAAAACATCTTTTCTTATCCCATTTGAATGAAAAATATGAAATAAAGTGGATTATCTACCTGGATGTGTTGTGCAGATATATCAGGGGATGCAAAAAACAGTTGGTTGACACCTGCAGCATCTGGAGTTGCCAGGATAACTTTTCCTGGAGTGGAATCTTGTCTGGCAAGGATCACCTTGCTTGGGGTAGAGCCATCATGATTTGTTAAGATGAACTGCTTGCCTGCTGAGCTCTGATCAAGTGATGTAACAATCTGAATCTTCTGGCCCGTCTGCTGATCTGTGACAATCTAATAATACATTTATCTCAAATTGTTATGGTGATTTAACTTTTTGGACCCAATCCGGGCACTTGAAGAAAATGGGAATTTTGCCTTTCACATTTGAGAAGCAGGATCATCTTCCCCTCCGTCACACGAGTGAATTAAACTGAGGCGAAAACTTGGACTTTCACCATATTTGAAACACATTTCAGTCAAGGGTGTTTGAAGTCAAAACCTGAGTTCACACTCAATTTTTACAACTGGTGCATGTTTTTACATGCACAACACTACTGAAACTCTTGACAATTCTAACAATCCAGAACTCAAGGCATGTCTGTAGCTGAGCCCTAAGACCCATCAGGTTATAAGAAATCTTAAATCTTGAATTCAATGCATTCTGCATGAAGTGTTTGCAGCACCTCCAAGGTTTGGTTACTTAACAAAAAACAACTTAAACCACAAACATAGACGTCCAAGTGAAGAAAGGAAGCAGCAAACAGCAGGAAAAGCAATTGTATTGTTGCACCTATATATACATTTCAGACTTAATTTTGTGGGGACCTTTTTTTACATATACATTTCTAAATAAAATAAGTGAAACAGAATCTCTTTCCCTGCCTTTTTTTTTCCTTTTTTAAGGAAAAACTGATTTTTGTTTTATAATCAAGAATAGATCTACAGAGTGTTTTTTTCTATTTTATCCCTATTTTCAAGCACAAATACAGCAGAATTTTATTAAATAATCCTCTACTTTCTTCCAACTTTGTCAAAAGATTATAATCCTCAGAGAAAATAATCAAGATTCTATATATATACACATTCCATTACAAATCTCACTTTTAGTCCCTTCATTTCTCCATCAAAATGCTTATACGGAAAACTGCCTGGTTTATTCTGGAGACTAAAGAGAATTATCCCACAAAGACTGTCTCCTGCAAACTATTTTGAATTACAGATCAATAAAATAGCTCCTATTAACTTGTTTTTTAAACTATAGCCAAACATTTATGTTTATCTACACATCCCCAGCATTCATACCACACATATGAATTTTACTTTTATTACAGATGACATTTATTTCATTGTTTAATACTTACCATAACTAGTTCCATAGTAACTGGGGTGCCAATATTAATTATATTTCCTAGATGGAGAACCATGGCACAAAAAACCTGAACGAGGTGTAATTTCACATGAGTTTTTTATCAGCTTTGCTACTGCACCTTCACAACAGGCTTATTACTTTCTCTAAATGCTCAGTACCTGTGTATAGTTTACATTTTAAAAGGATAAGCAGTGATGAGTATCCAATTTCAGATATAACGCAATATTGCCACTTTCAAATATTCAGAAATCATGAGTTTCAATACACAAAATCAATGTTTCCTTCAGGTGGCCTAGTGCTCTCAACATTTTAATAGATCAAATTGCAATCTTTTTCTCTGCAAAATACGATTAAAAGCATATCTAAGAGAAAAGTGGAGGTAAAATGATAAAATTCTAAATGCTAAAGAACAAAAATTATCATGGGATTTGGGGTTTGGGGTGAGAAGACAATGCTGAAGCATGACAATTATCAACATGATAAATTTTCTGTTCAGTTTTTTCATATCTCTACATATCTGGGACCACATATAGCTACAGAAGACCCTTCTTTCTTCTTTAAATTCCTTTATGTTGGTTCTACGTTCTTTAGAAGGCAGACTTGCTTGCCCTTTTCATTTCCTTCATTCCTTAATTTCCTTGTCCTTGTTCCGTTTTCCTTCATTTACCATCTTTATTTCTCCTGTGTAATTTTTGGCTATTTTCAAAATACCTGCTATTCCATTCCCCTTCTTACCAAGTATCTATTTTATTGGGATTTGGAGAAATCCAATGTATATTATGCTCAAAAGAGTGCATAGATGTACAAAAGCCAAATAGAACACTGTGCTGTTTTTTTAATTTCTAGACCTGCTCTTTGAGAGACAATCTTAGCTAAAATCTGTCTCCCTATCAAATCTTAAAAGCACAAATGTGCGTACCCCAAAAAAGGTATATACTCCATCTAGTTAGGTTTATAGAAAATATACTCAAAACCCAGCATGTCCCAAACAGTAAAGACACAAACTTAAACTACAGCTGAAATTATTTTGGGGACTTACATACTAAGTTATATTTTTTCCTATTGTAGCCCAGCTGTGTAATTAAAAAAATATATATACTTGTAGACAAATACGGCAGGACAGTAGGCAGAAGAACAACTGATACTTCACCCAATTCACTTCACTTTCTATTTAACAAATAGAGTCCTGATCTTCAAATGGGTTCCTGCAACTCTAGGAGGATCCCCAGGTAGTTTTCACTACATGATATAGTAGGCATAGTGTTACATTAATATCCTTACAAAGCCATTCAACCTGCACAAGTGATTTCTGCAGCTGACAACTGACAGAGGCATAAGAGAAGGCAGTTTAAACAATTAAGCACATTCTTGTCTGCAGCTGACCTCTTATGGCCATACACCTGCAAAACCTCCACCTACATTGCAATGGGGACACTGAAAAGTGGAGCAGTTCACCACAGTACAACTTGCAATACCTAAATATCAAGGTAAGAGAAAAAGATAATCAGAGGGAAGAGGAAAAACACTTATCTTCTGACCATGAATCCACCACGAATCAGTGACAACACATTATCTTTCTTAATAATCTGAAACTCAATATTGCTAAACAATAATATTATAAAACATGAATATATCAATTCAGGATTGACTGCATAAAAAATACACTACCCTCCTATATTTCATTTAAGCAACCTGATGATAATGGAAGATCTTATTTTCTTTTAAAGCCTTGTCTGTTAAGAAGTTTTGATTTCTATTTGAACATCATTTTAATAAATTAAAGACTTCAGTGTGTTCCTATTTTACAAAAAAGAAAATGTCTAAACACAGACAACCAATGCACCTGTTTATAACAGCAAATAAGAAATGCAAGAAATGCGAGCATTCCTTAGAAGAGTGACTAATGAAACATGTTTTAAAGAACCTTTTAGTGAAGATTTTCTATTTCAGTATTTCAGATAATTAGGTGCATTTAATAAAGGAAAAAATATTGATTGAAAAGATATACTCAAAATTATTCAATGTAACATTTATGGTGGACATCTCACTGAGATACATTTATTCCTTCAAACTACTTTGCTCTTCACATAAATTCTTCTCTGAGCAAAGTTTTTATTACTAAGTTTGATACTAGTGATATGTTTGTAGATGTCTCTTGCAGGAAGGACGAGTGTTTTGACTGAGTGTTGCTCCACTCATATCAAGAGACAACAACCAAAGTGTCCTTTTTGAAGACAGAACGTGGTTAATTGATGAGCACAAATTAATTAATAAAAAGTACAGGTATACACAAAGTGTAGAAATGGAGAGGAAGCAGCTGAAAGAATGAAGACCTACTGGATTGGTAAGACAGATACCATGACTAGATCACAGGTGGGGTACACATAAATCTAAAAAAACCCCTTCATGTATGGGGGGTGGTTGTGAAGAGCCTTGGAAGGTTGAAAGCTTGAACATAATGCACCAATAGAGGAAAAAAACAGAAGACAATGTTCTGGAGTGAAGCTGCTAAAAGAAAACGCAGCCAAGATTATACTAGCAGCTGGCTCACTTAAATGTGTGCTTTTGTATGAGCAACATGTATCTGAGAATATTTTTTACACTTATTCTGCAGTTGATATTTTTGTCTACAATGGAAATTAAAAATAAAACTTGCACTGACTTCTAAGGCATAAAACATAAAATTTAATTCCCCAAACCTTCCTAGTCTCCATATACACATTTCTATGTTGATTTAAGTACATACATTGCCAAAAACTTCACTTCAACTGGAGGTTATTACTTGGCCAGGCTATAGATTATAATACCAAGACATACAACATGGGTTGGGACAACCAAAAACCAGTATTCTTCTCAGACATGCACTTTTTCGTGATTTCAGAGATACAATGCAGTATTTCACTCCCCACTTTTGCTCCAAAATGTAGAAATCCTGCAACTTAGCTGAACTACCAAAGCAACGAAATATTCAACTTTCAAGGAATAGCTTCACTTCCAAAAAGTATTTTTCTGTTCAGTGATTTAGGATTTTTGTTATGTTAAAATTCTTACAAGGAAAAAAAAAGGAAAAAAGAGAGGAAAGAATGAAATGATGTTTTATTCCTGTTTATATAGAAAGGGTCTCTGCCATCTGGGAACAAATATTTACATTAAAGCAAGTAACATGATGTAAACAAAAAAGATCTGCATGTGAAAACTGGCAGAAGCAAACAGTTCATCTCTGCTTTTAAAATGCATCAGATGAAGCATACCTGTATACGCTGTGATAAAGAGAGGCCTGAGTCTGCAGGGACAATCTGTATTCGCTGTGGTGTCCCATCCATTAGTGTTTGTGTACCACCTTCCTGGGAATGTGTAACCTAGAAAGAAGAAACAAATGTAATGGACTGACAACAGATACATTATTTTAATGGATCCACTACCTTAATGGATTAAACCTTAAGGTTTCATCAACTTCTTATTTCTCTGAACAAGGGAAAGTCTGACACTCTTATTCTATAGAAAGTGCGAATGCTTGTAATCTAGTTCAACACCTTAATTTTTCTAATTAGAAAATTCTGATTTAAACCCATCTGAAATACCTTCCAGTCTGAAATTTACAAACACTTTAAGTAAAGCAATTAATTGTTGACAAGTCCATGTATGTAAATGGAACTGAGTATTTACTACTGTTGATGTTCATGAGACACAATACCTATCATCACAGCTGTGCTATGTTTGCAATAAATGTACTTTAATGGCTCACTTGAAGTGACAGAAGGGTTTTTTGTATGGAAACACAGCAAGTGGCAGTTTCAATTCTGTTTTTCTGTTAAAGAATTCTATACTGGGGAACTATTAACAAAGGTAGGAAAAACTAATAAATTGCATAAAGTTTGCAAACAGTGTATCCTGTATTAAAATCTCTATGTGAATGCTCTCAAACAGAATTCATGGAAGTGTTTTAACAATTATCAATATTTTAAAAATTCTTCACATCCTACAGCCAACGACATATGGGGGAAGGTATTATTCATTATATTATCTGTCAATAAAAATTAACGACAGCTGCTATTTGTAGAGGCTTGATCAGAAAGGTCAGATTTTTTTCAGTACAAAGAGAATTTGTCTTCACAGAGTTTACAGACACCTTCAAATTGAAATTTTTGTCTTAAATTCCCAGGTAACTCCAAAACCTTTTTGCTATTCACAAAACTGCCTACAACATCCTGCAAATCTGTATTACCAATAATTCCCAGTATTTACACCATTATACAAATATTCCTTTGCACCTGATTGCCTCTCTGCCCTTCCTAATTAATATAGAGAATATATATGTATATTGCAGTAGAGGTATTGCTTCTTAACAGTTTGTGAGGGTTTTTTGTTCCTCCTGGATCAGCTTCCTGATTTTGCAACCATACCATCATCTAAATGCTAGTACCAGCAGACAAAAGCAGGCCAGAACATGCAGCTTGAGGTCAGTATGAGAGGGGGACAGGGAGGAGGGTAAGACTTCCCCTTATAGCAGAAATACAACCTCCCATCAGCCAATGTTGATTTTGTGGTTTTGCCCAAAAAGGCGTTACTTTTGGTAACAGTCTCATAATCTACTTGCCCCTCTCCCGTCAGTGTGGCAGGTAAAACCAGCTGGTTAGTCATTCTGTGATCTGGAACAGGACACTGATGCAGCCTGAGAGGCAGCCCAGCAAACAAAGGCTATTCTTAGCACAGATCAAACCTTCAATCCAGTCTCCACAATGCTCAGCAGCAGATGCATCAGAGCAAATGAGTGAGGCTAAGCTGCTGGGGAGATTACCTAAGCTGCCAGCACCACCAAAAGAAATGCTTGTCAAACTACTGCCCAAGCCATTTCTGTACACTGCTTTCCAAAAATACTCGATTTCTGAGTACAAGTACTTTTAAACAATTCATCCATTTCTTTGCTTAAGTAAAGGACAAAAAACTGTACATTAACCAGCAGTATTTTCAGTTCAAGAGAGGTACTTTCAAGCACTGAAGTTCTGCATCAGGCACTCAAATCGACAGGTACACGTGGTGATTCAGAAGCGATTAAAGTTTTATGTGCATTTACCTTTGCTTTACAAAATAAGCTACATATTATACAACTGCTTCACATTTACTCCCCTAAAATGTCATGATCCACATGTTGTGTAAGGTAAAACTGCTTTTTAACCCCACAAAGTATCAGCTTGACAGTTTTACTTCTATGCAGAATACAAGTTTTTTATTGAAGTTGATATTGACAAGAGTAACCGCAAAATTTGTTAAGAATTGTACTTCTTATGTGTGACAGACTGTTTCAACAACCATGTAGCCTTCCTCTTTTACAGCAAACTGGCAGGACTGTGGAAATGAATCACCATATACTTAGTGTACCCAGCCACAGATTAAAGAAAGAAGAATGCTCCAGGCTCTTGGCAGGTAGCTTCCCTACATGTATCAAGAAATGTGGTCTTGATATAGAAATAGGAATTATCTCGCACTGAGCAAAAGATGACTAGCAGATGGCAGAATCTGAGCAATGACAATCACTGCACAATGCCCCATATAGACAGGGTTATATTTTGCTTCAATGTTTTGCTTTAATGCAAAAAGTCCTAAATTAACAAAAGCATGTTTGTAAACACTATTGTGAAATTGTTGTGGTAATTTTGTGATTTAAAATGCTTCATGAACAACAATTAATATTATTTAAAAAAAAATCTATGTACAAAACACTTCTGACCATTATTTCAATGAGACACAGAAGCATTTCCATTCTCCTCAACACTGGAACACTTTTTCTTTTCAGGTTCTACTAATGTAAATTTTTCTTGTAAATTCAATTAAAATTACTTCAATATTCAAGAGTATTATAAATGCTAGCAAAAATACTTCTGAAGCACTCTAGATCTTAAACTATGGTTTTTCAGTGATTAGGAATGCCACCAAACAACTGGAGCCTGTAGGTAGGCAGAATGTGAGTTATTGCATGGAGGCCCCTGTGAGACTGCTTTCCTTGCTGTTTCCACCTTTCAGGCAGCACATTCATGCATGGCCTGCACCTTTGACAATAATTTTGGCTTAAGGAGTCCCAGCTTGCACTGCCCTCAGGGATGCTTTTCAGTCCTTTCAACCATGTGCCTGGTTGGGCCGCACCTTGTACGAAATAAGGACACTGATCACAACCAACAGGGAGATGACCTTCCTCCCCTATGCCGTAATTAATTTTTTTCCTGGTTTTGTCCACCAGAAGATGACACACAGAGCTCACAAGAGCAAGACTAGCATAGTGTGAGAATAAGTGGCTAAGTGAGGACTGGGGAATGGTTAAGCTGCACTGCTGCCAAATACGGTGTGACCGTCTCAGACCCAGTGAAACCTTGCTAAAGGACAAATCCTAATCTACACTGCTGACAGAACAACAGCCATGGAAACTGCAGAGCTGTGATTTCACCACGAACAGGAACAGCTACAGTGCTCTGTAGCACTGCACCTTCAGTCTGTTTTCTCCCCTGCCTTCCTCTGGCTACCAGCCATCTTCTTTGTGCTGGCTCTGGTAGTCATTGGAGCCTTCTCAGACCCTACTCTATGCTAACCCAGCAGAAAACCTTCCCCTTGTTTTGGCTGGGTTATTAGCTTGCTGTTGCTGGGGAAATTAATAAGGAAAGAAACAGAAAAAGGACCCTCTCCCTCCCATGGTACTAAGTCAGCTCAGTGTCTCCTGGAATCACATTATGAAATTGAGAAACAACCCCCACAGAGGCTAAAGACCCTTATCACACCATCCTCTGAGTGGAATGTACACTTCAGCTAGCTTTGACTAGCCTTGTACTGTTAAAAAGAAACAAATTTAAACAAGAAATACAGCCCTATTTAGACCTCAACAAAGAATTATAGTCCCAAAACAAAACTGCATTAAACATGCATTCTTGCCTAATAAACAGGACAAGTAATAAAAAGCAAACATCATGCCTCCCATAAACCACTTATGTCCTTTTGAGATAGCCTTAGCAACACTCAGATGCTACAAAAATAAAAGCTGTGAGAATTTATTCAGAGTAGAATTATCCATCCCATCCCCCACTCCAACCTTTCCATCTGAAATCAATGCCGAGAGGAAATAAAATTACTTGAGAAGCAAGTTTATGTCTAGACAAGAATCCAAGATAGTTCAAGCTAAAAAAATAACATTTATTTAAGATAAATAAATTACTGCCTCTATCTAATTTAAAGTGGTGCTAATTTAAAATAGTCTATGCTATGCTGCAACTTTCTAGATAACTACATTTACTCATATCCACACTCTCAATCTATGCATCTCTGGCAGTTCTCTGGCTGCAGTACACAGATTCTGCTCACAGGTCACAGAGAACCAAAACTAGAAAAAGGAGCTCAATCTTTCTTTTGACACATAGCAAGCACATATATCCGAAAGTGAAGAACATGGCAAAACTTTACTCGTGAAAAAAAAAATTATGATGTAATTGCACAGTTGTAAAGTAAAAGCTGTGTCCTGACTTTTTCAACTAAGAGTAAAGCAATTACACAACCAGATGGCTCTCTGAAAATCACTACAAGCTCAGACAGCAAGGTGAAAAGCTGCTGACTTAGTGAAAACGCTGCTGAAAACGCTGCTAGATTGTTCTTAATTTCTGTGGGGCGAGCTTTGGCAAAAAAGGCTTTAGGGTACTTCAAAATGGACAAAGTAGGTTCTTCTGCCTTCTGAGGAAGCGTCCAGAAGCCTTGTCCGTACCAAAACTTTTGTGATTTTGGTTTTTACATATCAGTCTGCGCATTTTACTATTCAATTTCTCTTAAATAGGACTCAAAATTTATGTACCTCTCCCATTTGCTGTTCAAAAATTTGATGGGCCAGTTCCTCTATGGTTGCCATGATCTTTAATCACCAGAATTTCCTGTCAAAGAAAGGAAAGAAGATGCTTAACATCTGTGGTTTCAAAAGTAAAAGTATTCTGGGGAAAATATAGTTCACATAAGTGCGTTCACAGTTTTATGAAGATGACATCCCTGCAGAATTTAGAGTTTGATTATACTATAAAAATAAATAATTTGCTATTTGAAAACTTCGTATTGTTTCATTTAAATAACTCACACTGAGATTTCCTATTTTTCCTCTTCTGCTTTTCCAACAAGCAACAATATAATAAAATCACTGTGAGAACAGAAGTCTATTACTGACCATGACATCTGTAGGTACGTATTTGACATCTTAAAGAACTGGAACACGGACAGTTTTTGTTAACGCAAATCAAGAGGGGCAAATCTAACTTCGGAACTCATACATTTTTTAGTATTAACAGGAGTGCTTGAAGGTCAATTTTGTAACTAACAGGAGGCAATATTTGGGACACAGAAGATAAGTGTTTAAAAAAAAGATGCTGTTTTGTTATCAATACCATAGCTACAGCACAAGCCCAAATCTTCATAAGAATTTTGTGGGGTTTAACAGACACTGCTACATTAATGCAGTAGAAAGGATTCAGATGCATGCCTTGTTTATTTGGCAAGGCATATAGTATATATTATATTATTGATATACAAATATTCACTAGGGAGTACTTAAAAGGAACATTCACAAATTATAAGGGACTCTAAAAACACTTTTACTGCCAAAAGCAAATTAAAAATGCAATACCTACTTCTTGTATGAACAAAGACAGTACTCTTACACTAATACTGGTTTTCATCCTTTAACTTTTCTGGAACTCCTAGGAATTACCCCCTCCTCAGTGAAACTCAAAACCCCCCCAGTGAGCCATGCAAATAAAAAATTTAACTCACTTTTAACTCAAATTTAACTCAAGCTAATTCTGCTCTTAAAATTGGAAAGAGAAATCTTTTTCGACTAGAGTAAAAACTGCAGGCCTTGGAGGTGTGCCCAATGGTATACTAAAGCCTAATTAATGTGTGAAAGGGGAAATACAGAAATATTTCTGCACTGTAGACCATTCTTAATCACTCACTAGCATGCTACATTATTAGTTAAATTAGGACAAAAGATAACAGGCATGCATATAGAGATATGATACTGAAGCTCATGCTGAAAAGCTTTATATCCTAGGAAGATCTAGCTGTCAGCATCCTTGCAGGAGCACTCTATTAGCCTACTCTTCTGCCTCCAGTGAGCTGCAGCACAATCACTATTCAAAGAGCACTTGGAATTTTCAAGGCAGGTAAGCAATGTGCCTTATCAATGTTTTCTTCTTTTAAATAAAATACTAGCAAAAATATATACATATATCTTTACATATAGAGTGCCAGAAATTAGTGCTACTTCATTACAAAATAACAAAAAAATAATCACTTTGAGGCATTAATTTGCACCAGCTAGTTAGTTCTCCTAAATCAGATGCAACTGCCCTCACAGTCAAGATGTATTAGTAGAACAACTTAGCTTGAAAACTGGAAGTGATTTAAACAGATGTGTTTAAATCACTTTCAGTATTTTTACCTTAGAGTAAAGCTGTGAAGGAATACATATGTATTCAACTACGATGCACCAGTCATAGGGAAGCTGGCTCTCAGAGAGGCACAAACCTAGCAGTGGATTTTTGAAACTTATCTAAAAGAGAGTCATTTGAACTACATTTGCATGAACATAGGACATCAAGTACACAAAGGACATTGAACTCTTATGATGAAGAGGAGCCTGCAGAAGTTGAACCTGTCCTACCTCTTCATGCTGTCTGGAACAAGCACAAGGAGGTTCAACTTATGGATGCAGAACCAGCTGTCAAAGCTACACAAATCATCTGAGTTTGAGCATGTAAGGCATGCACACAACGGAAAAGGAATGTACTCACTATTATCACAAGAACTTACATATTACTCACACGGTGTTTTATATTTTGACACTTGCACTTTCAATTTGCATAAACATTCAGAAGTAGGTTCTTTTCTGTGTTGCTGTTTTATTTAACTCAGTGATCCCTAAACCTGACAAACCTAAATACTGACAAAATCAGTATTTGTAACACCAGTACTCTGTACTAAAATAGCTTAATTGAAATCGCCTCCAATAAACCATGCAACTTTGCTGTGAAGAGCACGTATAACAGCGAAAAAAATCACCTTCAACATTTCAAGTATAAACTTTTAGACAGCGTTTCATGTTGCAGATCACCTACACATATGGAGAGCTGAAAAAGACATTCCTATCCCATTTTCGGTTTATAATTTCATCTCTCCATGTGCTGGCATACACATAATGCCTGAGCAATCAGTTCAAGCAACTGAACAGGCAGAAACTTCTTTCTTACCTGCAGAGTCAAGGAATAATGTCAAAAGCAGTTTGAACAGAGTTTACAGTTCACCCCCAGGAAGGAGGTCCTGCTTGCCCTGACCAAGCTGCAGTGGTCTTGATCCCACAGTAGGAAAATTCAACTCACTATAAGGATAGAAAACTCAGCTGGCAGAAATGCACCCAACATCATCTAGGTAAGCACACTGAACTGATTTCTTTTGCAGTCAGATTCATTCTGTTGCAGACAAAAGGACGAATATGTTGCTGTAAGTCAAGAGAGGGAGGAAAAAAAGGAAGATTTAAGGAGGCAAACCTCCATTGCATTGTTATTGGTGGGAAGCTGATAATCCAGTTGAACTGTACATGAAACTGTACCCATCGCTTCTGGCCCAGCCAGCTGGCTGACGCAGCTCACTCTGGAGTCAGACAAGCCCAGGGCCACTTGAGTGAAGAAGCAAGGTCACATCTCTCAGGAGCAGCTATGTGTTAAGCTATGCATCTTCCTCTGGGGACAGGGGAGCAGGACAGGTCAAGGAGAACTATCTACAAAATTTCAGCTAACTTTAGGACAGCTGTAAAAGGTTTTGTAGTTCATATTTTGCTTACCTAAAGTATCTGTGTTAGACTTCACAGCAGGTATGCTTAATCACTCTTTAGACATCCCTGCAAGGAATTAAGCAGAAAAAAAAATGCTTCAGCTGTTTTTCTTCTATTATGTAGATTTTAAAATTTAGCATACCTTTCATATTTTTGAAAGCTTATTTTCCTGAGTTACTCCAGCCAACATTCTCAGTGGCTGAATTGTTTCACATGAAATGACAAATATATTCTAAATTCAAAGCTACCTGAAATTGAGATATGTTCCCTAAACACCTTATAACCTTCATTTGCCAGCAAACAAAATTACTTGGGGGATGAAGGATAGGTCATGGATGTCTACCCAGAGTTTAGCAAAGCCTCTGACACCATCTCCCCCAGCATTCTCCTGGACAAACTGGCAGCTCATGGCTTGAATAGGGGTGCTGTTTCCTGGGTAGAAAACTGGCTGCCTGCCTGGGCCCAGAGTGGTGGTAAATGGAGCTGCATCCAGCTGGTGGTCAATCACCAGTGGTGTTCCCCAGGGCTCAGTACTGGGATCAGTCCTGTCTAGTATCTTTACCAATGATCTGGATGAGGGGATCGAGGGCACCCTCGCTACGTTTGCAGATGACACTAAGCTGGGCAGGAGTGCTGACCTGCTGCAAGGTAGGAAGGCTCTGCAGAGGGATCTGGACAGGCTGGATCAATGGGCTGAGGCCTGGGGATGCTGGTCAACAGCACCTGCACACAAAGCCAGCGTGTGCCCAGGTTGCAAAGAAGGCCAAGGGCATCCTGGTCTGTATCAGCAACAGTGTGGCCAGCAGGACCAGGGCACCGACTGTCCCCCTGTAGTCAGCACTAGTAAGGCCACGCCGTGGCCGGTGTCCAGTTCAGAGGCCACGTCCAATTCTGGGCCCCTCACTGCAAGAAAGACACTGAGGTGCTGGAGGCAGCCCAGAGACTGAGCTGGTGAAAGGTCTGGAGCACAAGTCTGATGAGGAGGGGCTGAGGGGGGTAGGGGTGTTCAGCCTGGAGAAAAGGAGGCACAGCAGAAACTTTCAGCTCTCTACAAGCACCTGAAAGGAGTAAAGTTGTACCAGGGGAGGTTTAGATTAGATACGGGAAAAATTTCTTCACTGAAAGAGTAGTCAGGCATTGGCAGACTGCCCAGGGAAGTGGTGGAATTGCCATCCCTGGAAGTGTTCAAAATGCACGTGTGTGTAGCACCAGACTTAGTGGCAACCACAGGCCGTGCTGGGTTAACAGCTGGACTTGATCTTTTTTCAACCTTAATAATTCTAAGTATCATCAGTCTGAGTTTTGATCTTCAATAACTGGAAGTGATCTTCAAGGTGTTCTCATCTAATGTGAATCTTCTTGATCTCAGAAATGCTCTTTTCCACGCTTGTCAAAACCATGCCACACACATTCAAAGGACACACCAGCCCATACATAAGAAATGTTTATTGCTAGTGTACAAAAGAAGGAGATGGTGTCAATTAATTGACAGGTTTTTTTCCCTGGAATACTCTCTTCTCCTTTCAAAATGAATGAGACAAATCACAACAAACCAAATGTTATTCAGATGTTTAAGACAGCTAATCACATTTTTATTTCCGTTCTAAAGTTATCTAAAACATTGAAAGGAGGAAACCTGCAATTCTGCAAAACCAAAGACCACAACATAAAAAAGCTGCATGTACTTTTAGGGTCTGCTTTATAATGTCCAACAGTTAAAAGAAGTGTAGTATTATCAGTTATATTATGACTACAAGAGAGAAAGGAGAGCCAAGGCACCTGCCAACACACAAGCATTATCCTGTTTACAAACACTGCCCAAATAATTTGTACCTCATTTAGATCTCACTTTGAATACTCCTGCAAAAATTATTTTCAACTGCTGCTGTTTCAACCAGCAAGCCTACAGGCACTTGTAACAAGTATTGCTCAATTACTCTACTGGTTTCCCTTTTTCACATCAGACTAAAATCCTTGCCTTTACTTTTACCACAAAATTACTGAAAAATGAAGTGGTAACAAATACTTTGTCCCATGGCCATTTAGCCACTGACACCGGCACAGCTTAAGCTCTTACTTCTACAACTTTCTGCAGATCTACCATTATAATCTGACACACTGTAAAACTACAGAACAAACATAACCTTTCTAAAATTTTCCTTTAAAATGATATGTTGCTGACAACTATGTCAAATTAATTAACAACATTAAGACTATCAGTATTATTAGATCACTGCCTCTGCAAATGTGCAATACATTCTAGTTTGGCAGCCTTGTAGTCCCTTAGTCTGTGATGATCCCTTTGCATATTTTCTTATTTCTGGGAACAGGGAAAAATCCCCTTCTCAGAAGATACACAGCACAGAAACATTTTGCTTCTGTTGCTCTAGGTACAGAGTAACACAAATATCAGCATCTGTACTTACACTGAATAGACCTGTTTTACAAGGATAATCACCGCACTTGTTCTCAAATTTATTCCTTGAGTGTTTGACAGCATTACTTGCCATGTAATTAAACAAAAAATTTCAAAAAAGCTATTTCAAAAACATTTGAAAAATAATAAACAGAATTATATATCCATCTCTTTTCCTTACAAAAGCTCAATCCCCCCATCCACTAGAAGCAGAATCTAAAAGCAGGCATTCTGACAGAAAGCAGGCATTAGACTTCCTCTTAAATGTATTAAAATGCACTTACTGCTTTTCAGTTCCATCATGAGACTCAAAATGCTACCAAAATCTTTTTGTCTGTAAGTTACATATGGTTAGTTTACCTCCCTAGTAGATGAGTTAGTGAGCCTTCTTGACAAGACTCAGAATTATTTCTAAATGCATCACTACCATCAGTTAGTATAAACTGGGTTGTGGTCAATCTGGCATCATCAAGTCCAATGGTGTTCCATTGCTACTTAAGATAAGCACTCTGTAAGCCACCACAGCAGTGGAAAACTTTCATTAGCTTGCACCAATTAAACCCTCCACTTTCTACTTCTTCCTCAGCTTTTATGTGCCAGAGTTTCCTCAATGTTCTAGTCAAAATAACTTACTAAATACTTACTTTTTAAAGTATTTCAGGCTTACTTCAACTGAAATGGGTCAGGAAACATTCCCATGAGAGCAGACAGCAATTTTGAGGGTTGGTAGTCAGAAGCACTAACCTCTCCACTAGTACAGTTAAGTTATGCCCAGGAGACATCACCATTTAACTTACCCTTCTCCAGGGACAAAAGTTATACAACTTTAATTGTCCTAGTAGGAGGTTCCTATTAATAGTACTTTTAAATATTATACCAGTGTAGACTAATGACTTTAAAAGTAGTACCAGGAAGTATATTTCTCTATATTTTGTTGCTCAATTTGATATAAATGACAATATCTCTCATTTTATTATATCAAACTGTTGGTATAGCTGCCCCACTATCAAGTGCCTTGATTCTGATGTAGTATCCTTTAAATGAAGAAGAACAAACCATATCAGCATGAAGACACAATATGAGAAAACTCTGTCCATTCCAAAGATCTTCAGTTTACTTTGGAAAAAAAGTGCCCCATACCCCTGACCAGTTTTACTGGTACAAAAACAATGTTTGTAAAATTTTAGTAGTTTAATTTACCCTGCTGGCACTGTTAAACCAGTTTGACTCTGTATGTATGGAATGAATAGTGATTGCTCTAATTACTATGTATGGAACGTGTCATAATACAGGGGTCTTTCCTAGATGAAATCAACCTGTTAAACTAATGAAGTTACACAAGTATGTTCTAGATACTTTAGAGGTACAAGTACATTAACTAGTTATGACTGCAGAAGATACTGTGAACTTTACTTTTTGTACTTTTATCAGTGTGCTGGTTTTGGCTGGGGGAAAGGTAATTTTCTTCGCAGTAACTGGTATGGGGCTGTGTTTTGGACTTGTCATAAACTCAGGGCTGATAATGCAGAGATGTTTTTGTTATTTCCGAGCAATGCTTACGCACAGCCGAGACCTTTCCTGCTCTTTGTGCTGCCACACTGCTGAGGAAGTTGGAGGTACATGGGAGATGGATGGCAGACAGAGCCAGGACAGGTGACCAAAGTTATATTCTGTACCATATGACGTCATGCTCAGTATATAGATATGGAAAGAGGAAGAAGGAGATGGAGCGATGGCATTTGTGTTCCCAAGCAGCCATTATGCATGAAAGGGCCCTGCCATCACATCGGATATTCAGCCAGAAACCTGCCCTGGAGATGGGCTGTAAACACATGCCTGTGAACTGGATACAGTGAATTCTTCCTTGTTTCACTTTGCTTGTCTGTGTGGCTTCTGCTTTCCCTATTGAAGTGTCCTCATCTCAAGCCATGAGTTTTCCAGCTTTTATCCTTCCAATTCTCTCCCTAGTCCCACTGGTGGGGGAGCTAGCAAGTGACTCCCTGGGGTTAAACCACAACACAGAGTAAAGACAAATACAGGAAGGTCAACATGACTTTTAGCAAAGCTCAAAAAGTTAATATAACAGAAAACTAACTGCAAAAGAAGAGGAAACAATATCTTAGTCATACTGCTTCAGTAGTGAATGATTTCAATACACCTCAAAGTCAACTAAGGATTTTAGCTCAGGTCATCACATTGGGCTTACAAGTACTCTGTACCTTAAAATGGAAACTAGTCTTCACTTCCATTATTAAACTAATCATATACTAATTAAGAATTTAGCATAGCCTATGCCAAAGTTGTTTAATAAACTCCTGCACATAAAATAGAATACACTTAACGATCCCTCTATGATTAAACATGCCTGAGTTAGTGCTTAAATGAGTTAAAGAACCCCCAAGATTTCTTTATACGTTGGAACAGTTTTCTGCAATAGATAATAAATTATGCCAAGGAATTAAGACACATTTGTTAAACAAATGATGCTACTGTGTTCAGTGCTTCACACAGGAAAAGCTCAATGAACATGGCAAGCTAAATGAGCTACTCTTGGATTATTGTTCTGTAAACCACACTGTTCAAGAGGGTAGAACAGTTGGCAGATTTAAAAGAGTAAGATTCTCTTTATTAATGAACTAAGGAATATTTATGTGAGCCTTCACACCCAGTTAGATACTGGTTTTTAAATTCGCATGAGATCAAGATTTAGACAATGCATATATAAGGGATAAGTAACAACATGAAACTGAAGCAGCTGGACCTGCAGGCAAACAAGGGAAAATGAGACGCTTGCAAAAGCATAAGGGAGTAATTAAAATGCACAGAGCAACACAGAAAGAGATGCATTTGTAGGCATGCCTGTGCAATTAATTTAAAATCAGTGCTCTCACTACCTTTTTTTGTAAGCAAGTGCTACAGTGGGAGGAAACATGAGAAAATAGAATCACTAGGATAAATTTTCAGGTGACTAACAAATAATTTTTACAGTTTGGGCCACCAAAGGCATAGTCCCACTTTTAGGCCTTGGCTTCTGCTTATTTTATCAGGGTATGTCTAGAACCTGCTCCATCAGCTACAGGTGAGCTGACTTAGCTCACTAGTCCCACGACCAACTGGGAAAAGGAGAAGGAAAGGCAAGGGCTGTCTGCAAGTGGAGTCTGCTCACAGGAGGCACTGGCTACATGCCAGAGCTAGGTAAGGAGACAGCCACTTAATCAGGTCAACCTGCCCTGTGTACTGTCAGCCATAGCCTGCATCTCTACCTGAAGCCTGTAAAAGGAAAAAATGAGGAAAAAAAACCCCAAACTGATCCCCTGCACCAGAGCTGAAGCTGCACCATGAACCAGGACCACAAAGTTCATCTGACTGAGGACTTTCACATTCACTGGATTAGGTTCAGCCAGACCCATTCCAGCTGGCACAGAAAGATCACTCTAACACAGCACAGCAAGGGCAAACCCTTCTTTCTGAACACTTGGAGGCAATACATCCTCTATGGTACAACTACAGTATTTCATGAGAGGTAGTCCCACTGCCAGCTTTGTTCCACTCTGCATTTGCTTCATGGTTGTACAGCTGTAAACTCACCTTCTGACTTTATTCACCCTGCACCTAACAATTGTTACACACAACACAGGAAAAGCAAGTAGAAGCAGAATGAAGACCACTTCTTTTTGGAAAAAAGCCCCAATGTTACACCAGCTTATCTACAATGCCAAATTGCCCGTTCAGGTGTTATGCAAGATGATCATGTGGAGTATTCACTGAACTACAGCCACAGGTAAGGTAGTTGATACAGGAAGATACTCTACAGAAATCAGCAAGCCTCGTCAATATTACTAATATGGCAACCCTTACAAACGTGCACATCCGCATATCCATGGAAGCTTCCTTCAGAAAAAAGGAAAAACAAAACAAAAAACCCAAAGAAAGAAGCAAAATCCTCATACAACAAAACTGAGTTTCTCACACATCCTTCCAATAAATCACTGTTGACATTGTCCCACGTAAACTGTTCTGGGGGATGAACTGATCAAGAGCAGCCCTGCCAAGGACTTGAGGGCTCTCCTGAATGAGGGGCTGGACACAACAATATGGACTGGCAGCCCAGAAAACCAAACGTGTCCTGGGCTGCATCCAAAACCACGTGGCCAGCAAGTTGTGGGAGGGGATTCTGCCCCTCTGCTCTGCTCCTGTGAGACCCACCCTGCAGTGCTGCATCCAGCTCTGGGGTCCCAGCACAGGAAGGACATGGAACTGTTGGAGACAGTCCAGAAGCAGCCACCAAGATGATGGGAGGGACGGCACACCTCTCCTATGAGGAAAGGCGGAGAGAATTGGAATTGCTCAGCTTGGAAAAGAGAAGGCTTAGGGTGACCCAACCCTAAGCCTGTACCCTTCCAGTACCCAAAGGGAACCTACAAGAAAGATGGAGAGGGACTTTTTACAAGGGTACGTAGTGACAGGACAAGGTGGAACAGCTTCAAACCAAAAGAGAGCAGGTTTAGATTAGATACTAAGAAATTCTTTACTGTGAGGATGGTGAGGCCCTAGGTTGCCCAGAGAAGCTGTGAATGCCCCATTCCTGGAAACATTCAAGGTTTGATGGGGCTCTGAGCAAACTAATGTAGAGCACAGCGTCCCTGCCCATGGCAGGGCAGCTGGAACTAAATGATCTTTATGTTCCCTTCCAATCCAAGTAATTTTGTGATTCCCTGTTTTTTGCCTTTGTTATCAACTACACAGAATTAGACTCTTTTAAGGAGGTGTGGGTGTCTGTTTGTGTATTTTTTTTGTTGGGTTTGGGATTTTTTTCAATTTCTATAAATATGTGAAAAGCACTCTGAAAAAATCTTCATATTAAGTCCAATTAAGAATCATGTTGACACACTGTCCTGTTTCAAAGGAAACACCACACTAAATGGGGTAGTTCTCACACCACAAAGTTACTGCTAAATTACAAACAGCAACCTCAATTTATTTGGAATGAAATAACCGTTTATGAGAGCTAATATGACAACAGCAGAGGGTTTGGCTTTAGTTTTTTGGTGGTTTATATTTTTCAAGTTTCCACTTTAACTTCTGACAAATGCATTCAAATACTGAGCTTAGTCCAGCCTGGCTTACTACCAAGTTGAACAAAAGTAATTTAACTTAAACAAATGTAAACAGCCTTTTAGAGAAGGCCTGGCAAAGTCAACAAAATTAATCTAAATATTGACACAGAAGGGCAGTTCTCAGACCATGATTCTCAGGAAGGAACGTATTTCCTTACAAAATCTGCAGCGCTGCATCATCAGATACATGGGACTCAGACAGCACAAGCCATCTTCCAGTCTCAGAGAACTGGAATTTTAAAGAGTTTGGTTTTACAAAAAATAAATCCTTTGCTGATTTAAGATTTTGGCAAGTAATGCAGTGATCTCTGGAATTAAAAGCTGATGACTGAAGGGTAAAAATATGGACAGGTCTGCATACACAAGAGTAAGAATTTAATGAACTGTACCTTCGCAGTTTTAGCCGTAAAATTTTACTGGTATAACTCTGTTTTGCAGCAGGTTACTTTACCCCAGTAATGTACAAGCACAAGTTGAAAGTGCTGAAAGCAGCTTGAAACACCACTGAGGGAAAAAAAAAAAAAAGATAGTAAAAACTTTGCCAGAAAGTCACCCAGGCACAGGTTAGTTTCCCCTGATGGCCACTGTTGGTTGCACATTGCAGCCTGTGTGTGACAAAAAGCAGAGCTGTGCCAGCCAGAGCCTGTGGGCAATCCTCCCCAGCAGATTATTGCTGCTTCTTCATAGGGGATGTTAAACCCACCACAGGCCTGAGGGCTCCCTGATCTCCATCAGCCAAAATAATTCAGGTTAGCAAAGGTCACTATTAAAAGTGCTGAAGCCAGGATGGCTGCAGGACAGATACACACACCCTGTACCAGCTGCAGCACTTGCCAGCTGAGAGCCACACTTTGTCCACCAGCAGAACAGACACAGACAAGTTAAGATGTGACACTGCTCTAGTCCTTACATACAGTTAAACTCCTTACTTAAGCAAGAGGTACTACTTTTTTTCAGGGTTTTTTGACCCAAACATTAGACACAAATTACTTTCTTTAGAGAAACTGTTTTCCTTCACAATCTCCAGGGAAACTCCAGCAAATTCACTGGCTGTATAAACTTTAATTACACAATACAATGAGCACATGATAAAATAAAGCAAAAATTGAGTATAAGCATAGGGAACAAACTAATCTTACTATTGTAAATATGAGATTTCACATTATGGATTGAAGTCAGTTTTCACTGGACTACCACATTAGCTATAAGCATTCTGTAGCTGTATTTCACAGGTGAGCCATTTAACTGCATGCTACAATATCAGTGGGGTTTTGTTTGGTTTTGGTTCCCTGCACACCTCCCTCATCTCCCTGACTTTTAATAACAATACAATCAAGAAATAATTCATGATAAAAGGTACTTCTGGAGGTCATCTGGTTCAACCCCTTTTCCCCCAAAACAATGTCAGCTTCAGAGTTACACATGTTGCTTAGGGCTTTCTCTTCACAGGCTAAGGACCTTAAACAGAAAAATTAAGGCAGACTTTAAAAAAGCACCAAAAAAATTAAAACCCCAAATAAAAAAAAAACCTCCTATCCCACATCCTATCCTATCTAGCCTGGGATGGGACTGTTCTTAAAGATATCAGAACTCCCATGAAACTTGCTCCCTTCAAGAGTACATTTCACAAGAAAATACATCCCGTAAGAAAACCAGAAATATTAATAAGAATTGAGGAGAAAAGTTAAAGCTAGTTAATTTATCTACTGTGAGCTTCTTTCTGTGATAAGCATCTTGATTTGTTGTTGCAGAATGCAGGAGACTTAGCAAGTGGTGTCCAACCACCCAGAGCAGTGCACAGGGAGCACAGAAGCAGCTGAGGACTGCACAGCCCTCCGGGTGACCTCAGTTACTTTCCTTGTATTATCACACACGTGCACACATACAGCTGACCACCATCACATGAAAATACTTAGTCCTGTGATAAGAGAGGTTCAGCAATATCTCTGGAGAAAGAGCTACAGAGAGAAGCAGGCAAACATTTCACAGACCTTAAGACTTCACTTAAACAAGTGCCCCTGAGTAAAGTTGTACAGCAAGGAGCAAGCCACGGGTTAAATGCTCTGTTGGACATCTGATGTCACAACTGCCAACGATGGACTAAAGGAGGTGGGGAAAATATTCACGGAATTATTTTCAGAAAAATAGCTTACAGAAAAAGCCATACAAAATTAGAAAGACTCACCAGATGAACACTGTCTGAACTGGCAGAGAAACTGCAATGTTTTCCCATCGATCAGATACTTCTATTTCTACTTAAATAACACTGATTCCCAAACCAGGAAGCTGTCCTATAGAAAACTACTTGAATTTTTTCCACGACAAGTGTGGATGAAGCTCTTCCTGCTACGCCACTTTCCCGAGTCCACTCTGCTAACACTAGTAGCTTCAAATCAGAGATTTCACATAAGAATGAATGCCTAACTTGGTTTTTCAAAAGTCATGTCCGCACACTCGTTATTTCAGTAAAACCAGTATTAAGACTTTTTTTTCCCTCTTCTGTTGCTTAAGCTCACTTGCAGAACACACGGCATTCCCCTTATTCTCCCTGCTACCTGCAAATGTAAGCGCACCCTGGGGCATGCGGCCGTGCTTTTTACACTAAAAGCAATATATGGCAACAAAGAAAAAAATAGACTCCACAAATTCCGCAGCTTAGAAGAAATACCCTACCCAACGATAATAAGGAACAGCGACAGGGTCATCTGACCCAGTAAAAATAACACCGGGTGTTGCTCAGGACATAGTACCTTAACCCAAATAAACCCCGAGAGCCGCCAGGGATACACAAGAGGAGCGAACCGGCGGGGTGACCAGAGAGTGCCTGGGGGGTTCGGGGAAGCGCAGGGTCACGTCCCGGGAATGCTGAGGCGCAGGGCTCGGAAGGGGGAAAGGGAGATACGCTGAGGCCAAGCTACAGTGCAACGCCGGGGCCCCTCCGCCCCCAGCCGTCCCCGCCGCCCCGGCTGGCTGCCCTCACATCTCCCCTGCCCGCGGGCTCACG
>VXAX01007718.1:41902-62986 GCA_013399835.1 Leptocoma aspasia | reverse complement strand
ATATAATATAAATATATTATATTTAGAATATAATATAAATGTATTATATTTAGAATGCAAACAAGTGAAAATTTGAGCTAATTCAAAAATTGCAAGGAAGACTCAAATAGAGTACTAAAATTTCCATTTAGACATGTAGCCAGGGACACAGTCAGAAAAGATAAACCTACATTAGAGTGACAACTTTGTTTCATGAAATGAAACCAGAGTGAATAATGCACATCCCTTTCAGCAAAGTGAACTCAAAGCAAAGATTATAACCAAGATAAATTTCATTCTACCCAAAAGACCAACACAGTGTATGTTTTCAATGAGTTCTTTATAGAACTCTTTTGTAGAAATAGAACTGTTAAAATTCTATGGAAAATTATGCTTTTACAGACTAACTGTTTACTTGGGAACTATGTATTAACAAACTCTCCAGAAGATGACAAATATACGTAAATGAGTAGGAGAAAGACTAGACATGGGTATATACTTATTCAGAATGTTAAATTTATTGTCAACAAATGTATTTCAACATTATCACTGGAAAAGTATTGTCACGGAGAAAACAAATACTTTTCAGAGTTCAGTTATATGCTATTTTTAGCAGCCAGTTCATATTTTTATAAGGACTCATCAAGTACTTGCTTGCCAGTAAGTCATGTAACACTTCAGGACTGAATGAACAGCAGTGTTGCAACATACAAGCAGGCCTTCATTTCCAAATTCCTGTTTTAATACCTTCCTGAGATCACCTTATTTGCCTTGTTTGCGATCCTCAGAGTACAGGCTGTAGAGATCCTGACGGGCAGAGCCCTGTGCCTGGAGTAGGGAGTGATCCAGAGCACAGACAACTTGAGCCATGGCAGGCAGTGCCGTGCTGCATGGGTAGTGTGCAGCGCTGTGCCACGGGACAAGCTCGACCAGCTCACCAAAAAAGGACAGCCCTCAGGCAGCTTCTCCTCAGCACGAGGGATCACACCTCCTCCTTGACCTTGCCTTTATATAACAGTGCATCAAGGAGTTCTTGTGGGGACATCTCTTATATTTGACTGTATAGAGTTGTTTTTTCATAAGAAAATTAGTTTGAAAGACCAAAATGAGAGAATACCTGCTATGAAGAGGGTCTGCATGGCTTGCTGCTCCTGGGTCAGAGTCCTATTTGATGCTACACTACTTAGGGCCCCCAGCTCTAAGGTGAAATAAGATTATCCATGCTATTCTCTTCTTCCAGCATTAATTTTAATGAAAAGCCATTTAAATAAGACTTTAGATGGTATAAGTGCCTTTTTTTTACACGGATCACAATGGATCAGCACCTCCTGGGGAATACCAGGCCCGCCTAGACTTTTTTCCTTATAGTGTTTCAAAATGTGAATGCCTGTAGGCTGTCCTTTGTCTTTTCCTGCAAAATTTTGAAAGACCTGGGTCAGCAGAAGATTTTCTGGTCAGAGTCCAGGTGAGCAATCTTGGGCTTATTTGGTTTGTAATGATGTCCTGGCAAAGCAGAGCTATTCTTATGCCAGCAATAAAGATGATTGTTTTCATTAAAATTTCCAACTAACTGTTTTTTCTCTTTATAAAACCTTTTCAAAGTCAAAGCTGAACCTGTGCTTGGTATGGATTACATTCACAAAATAAATAACTGGATAGTTTATGTCACATTCATTATGTAAGCCCTGTTCCAGGCCTACTTAAAACTGTCATAACCACCTGTTATAAAGTGCTTGTACAAATTGATAAACAAACCACAGTGGCCAGGTTTCATCCCACAAAACTCCTGAAATCCCACTGGTACTGCTAATTTTAAAGTTTTGCCAATTTTGATTCCCTTTATAATCAGTGGAGAGAGAACTGTGAGATAAAGAGATCTCTTCAGAGGAAAAGACACAGCTTAGGTGGAACAAAACAAAGTTAGTGAGGCTAGGAGTTACATTCACACCAAGAATGTAGTTACAGTAGTGTGAACAGGCAGCTTTCCCTGGGGTACCATAAGTGCCTATGGAACCGGGTACCTACAGGATTCAAATCTGTAATCAGATGAAGTGTTTCTGGAGTCTATTGGCTAAATTTGTTGCTGTAAAAAAGATTGTCTTCTCCAAGTGAGAGAACCAGGGTTTAGAGAACTCTGAAGAAGTGAGGAGGCCAGAGATGTCTTGAATAGAGAACCCAGATCTCCACCATTCTGGATAGTGCCATAACTGTCAGCTGTCAGATGTATAAGGATTGTATATTCAACCATGATTTATAAAGTAATTACACTGCACATTATATCCTTGTTTCATGTACCAAAGTAGAGTGGAAAGGAGGGAGTGAAATATGTGAATAGGTGGGTAGGCGGAATATTTTAATGAAGAAAGGACTGCATTTCAGAACCTGTTCTAAAAAGTGGCTTATAAAAATTGATAGGTTGAATTGCAGAGTTTGAAATCCTCTCCTTACTGATATTCCCCTGATCAAGGAGTGATTAATTTAAGTATCAGCTTCTCTATCTGAAGGTAAAACTAGTCCTTCATGTGGAATCAAAGTTGCTGCTTAAGGATTTTTTAGAGGTTAAGTGATGTATGTTTACTCAACAAAGGTTTTGAAAATCATGGAACTTTTGGATGAGTAGGAGATGCTACATAAATGGTTTGAAGACACACCAGAAATCCAAGCAAAACATGAAATTGGTCCTATATATTCTCAAGTCTATTAATCTACATACATTAACTCATAGTCTCTAGAATAGTTAATGTTAAGTATCAAGGGGTAGAACCACAGTTACTATTTGGCAGTTTCACCCTGAAGTTTTTAGGATACAGGCACATCACTCTTTTACACAGAGCAGACTCTCTTTGGATGGAATTTCCTATTCCCAGAAGGATTTGAAAACTGTTTCCTTCCCAGCTGAGTGAACACTGTGCCTCAGCTGTTAGCATCTGCAGATAACAGGAGATGAATAACCATGTAGGCTGCATGTTGTGTTGCACACCACTGACTTTAGTCATGTCTTTGCATTTGATGTTCTCTTTCCATACATGTAACTGATATTTAGACTTTTCAAATGAAATATGCACCAGATTGTAAAATTTCTTTTTCTGTGAAAA
The DNA here is from genome assembly GCA_013399835.1 of Leptocoma aspasia. Lineage (NCBI taxonomy): Eukaryota > Metazoa > Chordata > Aves > Passeriformes > Nectariniidae > Leptocoma > Leptocoma aspasia. The sequence continues at coordinate 59,912 of VXAX01007718.1, read as the reverse complement.
TTTTAGCAAGTGGAAACTTTTGCTACAATTATTTATCCAGGGAATTCTCATCAGAAAAAAAAAATTATTCTGTTTTTGTTCCCACCAACACATCTCCTCTCCCAGACCATAATCATTAGGAAGCTAGCACAACATATGTGAAACTGTGACTGACTCTGAGTTGGAATTTGTCTGCATAATGGTATGGCAAGTGCTCCTGAATTTGATACATACGCAGAAATTGGTGGTGCTCAAGCCATTCATGAACAGGAAAAGGCTAATCATTTTAACTGAAATATTCCTACAGCTGAAGATGTAATTTAATTTTCAGGTTGCTATTTAATTACTGTTACAAACAATTAAAGAAATTTGTCTGAAGGATACCATGTGTAAGTCTATTATAGTTGATGAAAAGCATTACATGTATAGCTGACTTTTCAAAGGTATCGGGAACGTGAAATTTCACTAGAGTGAGTGGTAGACCCTGAATTAATTCAGTTTCAGTCTGCCTAAAGAGCTTAACAGCTGCTAGATGGATACATGTTGAAGTAAAAACCTTTTGTTTTCTAGATAAATTTTAGCTTTGTTCAGGGTCTTGTCACATTTGACTTTTAATTTGACTTCAGAAATTTCCAAGGGAAAAACAGCGGTGAATTTTTTGATTAATAAAGTACCCTTATTTGTTTGGAGGTGGAAGGAATTTTATGGAAAACGAGTCTGAGATGGCTCAGCAAAAACGTTAATTGCATCAATTGTACCCGTTCTCTGGATATGTTGTTACTAATGTGTTTGTTTAGCAGATAATAGAGCAAGACCTTTTAATACTGATACCTAGAGATTATCCCTGCTCCATAATATTTCCAATATTTTGCTGGACTTTCATGCAGTGGCTTTGATAATAGGACAAGAATTTTCAGACAATAGCATAATATACTTAATCCATCCAGTTTACCTTATCCTGTCAATTCAGAATTATTTTTGTGGAAGACACACCTGGATTTTAATGTAAGCAGTTTTTCAGAGCATTCTGAGACTGTATAAAGAAAAACTTTGAAGTACATGAAAAGGGAGGAAAATATTTGCCTTGAGAACTTATTTCTAGAAAGGAAAAATGTCAGGAAGCCTTGTCTCCAGTCAGAGGCTTTACCATAATTATTTTTTAAGGCAATATCTAGATATTCCTGATGCCACTAAACCTCAGAATTGTTCTCTATGAATCTCAAAGGATAAGAAGGACAAATCCCAGCAGAAAAGCAGGATTGGAGCCGAGGCTATTAACATTTTGACACATAGTGCTAGTGAGGGACTTACTACAGCTGCTGAAATACCTGGTATCTGAAATATCTGCATATCTGACTGTTGCAGCACATTCTGGCTTATTTTTTATGACACTATGGATATATGTAACAAATTATTCATACAAATACAACATTCTATTTTTTTTTACCCTTTTTGTTTTAAAAATGTTTTCCTTGCTTGCTCTGCTCCATGGGTGATCTAGGCTTATATGTTAGGTCACTGTAGCATTTCTGTCAGTAGCCAAAGATGATTAAATTCAAATTGTTTTGGACTTTGGTCTTTACAAGCTTGCTCTTTATCTATGTCTGCTAGAAATTGCTTTTAACTGTTCTGTGGAGCCATTCTTCCTATCAAGTAAACACCTGAAAGGGTTTACTTAAAAGAGTCAATAAAAGCAATTGACCTTTTTGTCTGTCTTTAAATGTAATACTTACCTCCTTTTTTGAAAAAACAGAGCTTTGATTACTTAATTTTTTGAATTATATTTGCTATTAGGGGAGGCCTAAGTTGTTTATTTCCTCTCACAGTCAGTTATTTATCATGTGAAAAAAACAAAGGAAAATGAATTTCTGGTCTTTGTATAGAAGTGATCTCAAGCAAGATTGTCCATCCAATTGTAGCTACCCAACTCTATATTCCATAGATTAATAAGTACGGTGAATAGACATTAACAGATATGCCAAATATCTGTATGGCATGCCAAATATTGAAGTGTTTAACTCACTGGATTAGGACTTGAAAATCACGCCATTTTGAACTTGAGTACCCTAGTCACTGACAAAAAGGTAGTGTCCTATCATTTCAAAAGGAAACAGCTTTACAGTGGGGAGACTTCCTCATTGAGACAAATTGAATTTTTCAGATACATTTTTTTATTAATATCTACTTTTAGGAAAAAAAAAAGTTATATTTAATTTTAATAAGAAAAATAACCCTATAAGGCAAAAAAACATCTAAAGCACCCCAGTTCCCTTGTGGCACCCTAGCCACTAGTGAGTGACTACTGCATGTTTTCTTGTATTTTACTACTGGATAGTCAATCATCCAGCAGCTTGATACAGATCTCTAGAATCCCTCAGATGTCTTAATATTACAGAAATTCATAAATTAACATAAGCTGAACCTTAGTTAATATCCAGATAAATAACTTGACCAGATCAGAAAATAGAATGAATATGATAGCTTAATTCCAGTTGTCTGATATCAGACACCGAAGTCCAAGTCCTTATCAGCTTCAAAAACAGTTCAGATACTTGAGATCTAACCATGGAAGAGGGGCAGGGCATCCTATTGAAGAGAAGAAACTAGAATGATTTTTCTTTGTAAATTCTCTGTGACTCTACTGACCCACCAAGGGAACAGGGGGGTTGACAAGCATGGAGTTGTTAGACCCTGATTTGGCTTCTTTCTGAAATTAAATTTCTAAAGAAACTTGAACAGCCCTTACACTGGAATGACAGGAAGGAAAGGTTAGGCCTCTGCCTCCTTGCTGAGTACCTTCTCCCTGGGTGTTTTCTGGTCCAGTACTAAACAGCTGCTCACAGCTTGCCTCTGAGAAAGTGTCTTGTTCCATTAAAGGCACTTTTGCAGAGCAGAATCTGATGGAAGAACACTTGAGCTGCAACATAAAAGCTACAAATGGCTATTTCAGAAGTTTGGAACGAACTCTTAAACCTTACTCAGTTCCACCAGTAGGTAGGAAAAAATTTATGTTTGCAAGGTAGCTTTTTCTTCAGATTTGGGAATGGTATATCAACATACTTATCAGCTCTTTAAAATTTCATTTAGAAGCACAATTAGAACAGAAAATGGTTCTATTTTCCTTACAATTAACTATGATGAGAGGTAATATAAAAATGTGTGAACAAACTAGCCATAGACTGCAGATTTCTACAAGAGTTACTTCAAAACTTTCAAGTCTGGTATACATTGATGCATAGATTGTAAACTACTGAATTAGTTTCAGTAAAATAAATCAATATTGAATTCCTTATCTTTGTAAGTATATGAATTAACAACTTAAATTGCTAAATGTGAAGGAAATATTTGGTAGAAATAACGCTGTAGAAAATTGTTCAGATCTGATAACTTGGAAACAATGATAAATGGAAATTGATAGGCAAAAGTAACCAGAACAGAGAAGAAGATTTATTTCAGGCAAGAGAGATCACTGCAGCTGAAGTCACTCTACAGCTGAAAACCCACATAAAACAAAAATTTAAATTTCATGAATATTATTTAGCTCCTTAATCAAGTTTCAATTAAGATGTAATACTTATATAACAAACCAACCAAATTTTAGGCATCCTGAAGTTATTATGGTACCTTACCAAAAGATGCAATTTATCTCAAACTAGAAAGTATTTTAAAGCTATATATTTGTTATTCTTTTTCATTTAATGATTTGATTTATAGTATTATCACCCCAGAGAACAGTTTCAAAGATGCATGCTGTACTGAAGATTACAATGGCTAGCCAGATAACTGAGTTTTGTCATTGGACAAAATATCTGTAAAATTACATCCCTAGATTCTGAAAGCTATAAAGCAGTGTCCATGTCAGTACCCACTAATCTGCATGCTATCTACACATATTTCAGTCCTTCAACACTGTACAGATGTCACACAATCACAGAATCGAAGAATCATTTAGGATGGAAAAGATCTTCATTGATCACAACCTTTGTCCAAACACCACCATAACAATTGGACCATAGCATAAGGTGTCACGTCCTGTTTCTTGAACACCTCCAGGGATGGTGATTCCACCACCTCCCTGGGCGCTCCATTCCAATATTTAACAGTTCTTCCCAAGAAAAATTCCCCCTGATGTCCCATATGAACCTCTCCTGGTGCAGTTTGACACCATTTCCTCTTGTCCTGTTGCTTGTTGCCCGGGAGAAGAGACTGACCCCCACTTTGCTCCAACCGCTTTTCAGGTACCTTTAGAGGGTGATAATGTCACCCTGAGCCTCCCTTTCTCCAGGATAAACAAGCCCAGCTCACTCAGCTGCTCCTTATAGGACCTAGTCTCCAGGCCCTTCACCAGCTCAATTGCCCTTCTCTGGACATTCCAGCACCTCAATGTCTTTCTGTAATGAGGGGCCCAGAACTGGACACAGGACTCAAGTTGTGGCCTCCCTTGTGCTGAGCACAGGGAAAAAATGACTTCCCTGGTCCAGTTGGCCATAGTATTTCTGATAGAGGTCAGGATGCCATTGGCCCTCTTGGCCACCTGGGCACATGCTGGACCATTATTATCTAGCTGTTAACCAACACTACCAGGTCTTTTTCTGCTAAGCCACTTTCCAGCCACTCTTCCCCCAGCCTGTAGTGCTGCAGGGGGTTCTTGTGACCAATGTGTAGGACTCAACTTTGGGCTTTGTTGAACCTCATACAATTGGCCTTGGCCCATTGATCTGGCCTGTTCAGGTCCCTCTGCAGAGCCTTCCTACCCTCCAGCAGGTCAACACTTCCAGCCAACTAAATATCATCGGCAAATTTCCTGAGGGTGCAATGGATCCCCTCTTCTAGATCATCAATAAAGATATGAAACACGACTGAGCCCATTACTGAGCCCTGAGGAACACCACTAGTGACTGTCCACCAACTGGGTGTGTGCCACCATTCACCATCAGTCTCTAAGTCCTGCCCATTCAGCTGGTTTTAACAAAATAAAGAGTGCACCTGTCCAAGCCATGGACTGCCAGCTTTTCTAGGAAAATGGAATATGAGTTGTTGTAGAACATGATTTATAAAGCAATTTTAACCAGGACACTACTGCAATTTTGTATAAACTTACAATTTATATTTTTTCCCTTTTGTGGTCTTTTGAATGTGATAAGACTCTAAGTAAATGCAGTGTGGTAACTGTTGAAATGCTGCATTTTAGCATGTCAATTAATATTCATTTGTAACAAGATACCCTAATCTTGAATCTTAAGGGATATCATTAAGGGATATCATTACTTGAAGGCTGCAGAGAAAGAAAACTAAAAGCTTTAAAATGATGTGTAAAAATATAGAATGTTAATGGTTTAAGGTCTAATCCTCAGTGCTTAAGAATAGAAGACATTAAAGTCATTTGTGGACTTTAATTATGTTCACTTGCTCACTGATATTATAGCAAAGACTGCACTGATAACAGGCTAACACTGTACAGATTTTTGTTATTAAAAATTTCTTTTTCCCTGATAAAGTTTAAATATAATATTTTATATTTATTTCCCTTCAAAAGTGTATATGAATAAAACAATTTATGTGAAAAATTCAGTTTACCTCAATGAGGGAGACTCCCGACTGTAAAGAAGTCTTCTTTTTCTGTGATGGGACATTAACTTTTTGTCAGTGACTAAGATATGTCTACTGAACATGTATCAGAGATTTCTCAGAGGACCTTCATAGTCTTGTAAAGACTTGGTCACATCTCACTCCTAACACAGGTGTGTGTGCTAGCTTTCAGGATGACCACCAAAAATTAGAATGAGAAACTATGAAACATTTCTAAGGTACTTAACTTTTTTAATATCATACTAATATTTATTTTTTCTCTCCCTTTTTTTTTTTAAATTTTATTTCTTAGAAGTAAATAACTGCTGCTGCTGCTGAAAATTCTTGCTAAAAAAAAGTCCAGATAAATTTACCAAATCTTTAGAAAAATAAAAATAGAGTCTTAATATAGAAAATATATGGCAACTTATTCTTTTAGTGTCTTTTCCAGTATCACCTACAGTAGTGTAAAGGCAAAGTGTGGGCAGTTTAGCAAGCTTTCCTCTTACCCTCATTTTATTTTTTGATTCTTCTATAAAATCTTATACCATGAAGTACACAAACACTACTACTTGTTAGGCTCAAAATCTGGAGATTGGCACATTCATGCTACTTAAATAATTTTGCAGTTTTGACAAGTAGTTTAAAATGCATGTCAATCAAACAACTAGACTTTTTTTTCTCAGCTACTTCCACTGTGGACATATGGCATGGGAAAAAAAATGGGGTACTTGTCATAAGGCTGCACCTACTGGTGTTATCTCCTAAGTAACAGAGCCACAGAATATAGCTTTCAAAATACTGTGAACTTTCCTTGTTTCCTTTTTTGGACTTGATGATCAGACAGTTGTCACGCTGTATATTTTACTCAGATTAATTTATACCTAGAATTTGGGTAATAATGTACTTAAAGAGAAGGCCCCAACTTCATTAAAAAGAAAGAAGCTTTGCCTGTAATTTCAGTAGACTACCTCAAAATTTTATGTTTAATGTTTTGTGAATATCAATTGTGCATCAGAACACAATCATGTGCTGTACCTCTACTGAGAGCACAGTAATAAAATACTTTCCTAAAAAGCTTATAATCTAAAGCTGTGCATTATACAAGTGACTTGCCAAAAAAAGTCAGTTTGACCAACATGAAACCTCTCATATATAGACCTGGGTTTGCAATGGTCTCTATAGAATTAAACAAGAACAACAAAATAGAAGAGACTAAGCAGCACTAGTATGTATTGGGGACTAAACCCGTTTTGTCAGAAATAAATTTTAATTGATTTAATAGGTCATTCCCATTTCTAGGACAACTCAGACTTCTTGTTTTGACTGAAAGCAACACATGATTTTCAGAAGGGCAGATGATAGCACTTACACTTTGGAAGGAGTCAATACATACTTTCAGTGAGAGAAAAAAGAAAAGGACCAAGATGACTCCTCAGGAATTTATTTCTTTGGCTTCAGAACTGTTGTCAGGACTGAAGATATAAAGAGGCAGTCAAAGTTCTGTGGCTATTGTGAGATTTTTTGCCTATTGTTTCAAGGTCCTTAACTTTTAAGTGCAACTTGTCTATTATAACACTGGTTTCATTAGTGTTGGAAAGCCAGGAGGACAAAGGGCTATGTAGCTCAGGGATACATGAAAAGAAAGATTTTTTTTCTGTATTTTTCATTTTGGTGCCAAATGCAGCTAAATCAGAACAGATACTTTACCTAATTAGATATATTTAAAGAAATTATTTTCTTTATTAAAGGCTTTAGAGCTAAGCACATAATTAGACTATGCTGTAGCTAAGCTCCAGTGAATTATAGATCAGTTTGCCTATAGCTAAGAGAACTAAGAGTATTAATTTCTATATTTTTACCTGCTTATTTTTGTGTTTCTCTCTACCGTCAAGTCAGGGTTTATTTTCATGTGTAGAGATTTATGTAGAGAGTCTGAGAAAATGAAGAACTTTGTTGATTATTTAATTTAATTGGATTTTAATCAGACTTGTCTGTCTGAAGGGCCAGATTCTCAGTTGAACAAATTGAACACGTAATAAATAGATGTCCTTTGACGCCAGATAATATTCTGGGTGCTAGAAAATTCTTAGGTTAGCTAAATTCGGTCTTATGCTTCATGGGTTATGAGCAACTGCAAAATTATTTTCTGATAATACCTTACTGATTACGGCACAAAAGAAAGGACTCTATCATGTGATCTTGAAGTATTAGATGTCCTAGGTAACAAAAAAAAGAAGAAAATATAAATGACATTAACGTAAAACACCCATTTCATACTTAATATAGAAGTATTCCTGGAAGCATGAGTCTGATACAAAGTCTTCCAAGGTAGTCTAACCATCAGACTATAATGTCAAATTTACCCGGCACTTCCTCTCTGGTCCAGTATATCCTTCATTCTCATCTGTATGGGGATTTGTTCAAAAGAGACATGCAGTTTTCTTACACTTCAGTAGACTATTGTCAGAGCAGGACATGAAGATTGAAGGCAGAATGCATTTGAGAGCTTTTAGGAAAAGGATGGGACTGAATCTGGGAGTCCAACCTGCTCAGTGGGTGCACTAAGTAGTGTGCCATGATGCGTGAGAAACTAGGGAAAGACTTCTCTTTGTCCTTGGTCTAAAACTGACCTACTTTAGATTTGTGTGTGAAGAGCATGGTCCTGCCATGTTCTATGGCCTCTGGAAATGTTTAATAGATTGAGTTTTGGGGTGATTCAGACTTCACTCCTCCAAGTTTCTCAATCTAACCTGAGCTCAGACATGATCTAAGTGCTGAGCTGCTAAAGCCTGCCAAGCATAGGACAGTTCTGGGCACGTGCAGTGACTTAATAGCTACTGAAGAGATTTAACATCAAATGTTACAGGGCTTACAGAGATTAGGTGTCTCCAGCTCAGAAGGTGAGTCAGGACTTTGTAATTACAATTTCCCCTCCACAGCCTAAGCTTTATTCTAGTACCTAAACCTTGTACTTTAACCAGCCTTGAATGCCCTCTATATCTGAAATTAAAAAAAAATCTATCACTATGAGCTAGCAGGGTTCTTTGTTTCTGGTAGTCAACTGCAGAATCATATTTCTTTAGAGAATAAACCGTAGAAACAAATGAAATTCTCACCCATGATCAAAAACCCATGTCACATTTCTGTACTCAAGACCCTCCTGATCTAGGAAACAAATATGTATCCATTGCATTTAAGTATAGAAAAGTCTGAGATAAGATCAATGTTCAGGCACCTTTGAATATTGGGGTTCCTGTTGCTAGAGCAAAGCTTAAACAGACAGTGTATTTTTCTTAGCACACGGGTTCCTAAATTGTCCTAGATCGACAACATGTTGATTAAATTGATTGCATTCCATGGGCAATTCACTTTGGATAACATTCTTTAAACCACATTCATTTGCATCTAGTAACATTTGTGATTTTTACAGTTGATTGTATAATATTTTAAAACTTGCTAACTCTTCTTGGAATCTTTTTGTCACAGTGTTAGTTACCTTAGGATCATTCAGATAATTTTTTTTTCCATCCATCAGCTGGGAAGAGAAAATGAAGAGTTGAAAAATCAAAAGGATCTGAAAGTAGATAAAAGAACATTTTCTTTTTAAAATGTATTTATTTTTTGTCTCCTTTTTATTTTTTTAAAGATCTTTATCACAGTCCTCAAGCCACAAGCTATTGAAATTTCTAGTGCAAAGATTCACCTGGTGCTGAATAATCACATAAAACTTTTGTTTGATCTCTTCAATGTGAAGCTTTTAAGTCAGGCTGCTGAGATCATTGCCTATTGTGCTGACCAATACTGTATCCTTGTACTTCCCTGAAAGTCTGCATTCATCTACTGCCTCTAGTCTTGCCTTATATTCAATTCTAAACTTTTTTCAGGCAGTGACTATGTCATGTGCTTGTAATATAATGTATATGTATGTATACATATATATATATGTATATGTATATATATCTATATATATCTGTCTGAATTGAATTCTTAAGTTTTACTATGGTGCAAATACCAATCAGTAGTTATGTAAAAACATGTATATTTACTTAATAGACTTTTTTGCAAGAATTAAAAAATATATACATTATGTTTCCATTATGGCACTTCAAAATGATAGCTCTGTATTTGAAGGTAATTGCAATTTTGAATATTTTAAATAAAATAAGCTATTTTAACATTCAGCTTTGTGAGAGTATGAAGAAAAGGTGTTTATTATGCATAGGAAACTCTCAAAATTGAGATGTTTCAATTTTCAAAACCAGAAATCTTTTCAGTACTATGTGATTCTGAAAAGTAAGTACAATTCAGAAAAGCAAAGAACCTAATATTTAGTAATTTCTGTTTCTTATATAGCAAGGCTGCATAGGACTGTTTTTCTTCAACGTATGCCTCATGCCCTTCATTCTGTCTCTTCCAGAAGTCATGTAATCACTTACCCAGTACAATCTATATGTTAGAGAAATGCTTCTCCTTGTTTCTGGAAAAAGCAAATTTATAGTTAGATCCTAAAAGCACTGCAAATATATGTAAATGCTAGTTGTGGCAGATCAGATTAGAATATGTCAAGTGGTACTGTCTTTGTAAAATGAGCTTAATCTTCTAGATAAAGCAAATTATTAATTTGTGTGCTACAAAAGGCTGAGAATTCCTTCTGTTCAAATCGTCTGCTATTCAGAGATTTCTCATCAGGTTATAAACACTCCACCAAATACTGGAGTTCAGCATCCCAAAGGTTAATTATGTCTGCAAAAACCCCCAAAGTATTTACGTACTGTCTGCAGAAATTCTAATTCATGTCTTCTATGTACATGACTATATATATCTCCATTAAATGGAATTACAGCCAGCAGAATCTCTTCTAAGCAACTTGCTTTTGTTAGAATAATTAAGAATATAAATATTCCAGCATTCACTTTATTGTTACACTAAAGACTCTACTGGGATATATAAAGACGCTAAAGGTAAAGTGGTTAAGTAAATTTACTGTAATTTTCTCTTTCACATGTTGCATATTAGCTCTTTAAAAGGCTGTGGGTTTGCAATCTGCATGAAGACTTAAACCTGTGATCTGAACGTGAGATGTAAACTCAAACTGAGAGTAAGGGGAAGCTGGCCTGTGTTGATGCAAAATATTGCAACATTAAAGAAGTTTGTTGCAAAAGTTTTCATGTTGGCTACCTATGTCATACTTTCTCTCTTGTAATTTTCTCTGAGGGAATGGCACTCAGATGTGAGGGTGTGGGTGACCTTTCTGTTCTCATGGGTGTTCATATGACCATACATTTCCTACTTATTATGACTCTCAAAATCAAACCATTCATTGCCTGAAAACTAACAGCTCCAATCAGGAAGTAGCTTTTATCTGTGTGTAGAGGTGGCCCCAGAAGATGTCAATTGGCAGTACATATTATTAAGATATGCTTCTTATTCAAATGAGAAATAAAAAAATTTAAATGGAATACCATGACGTTTCATCACATACTTGTACTAAGGAAACAATGGCACATATTTTCTCTTCCACAAAAAAAAATCTTCTACACTATAAAAATAGTTAAATCAGTTGTAGAAGAATATCTTAGTAGAGTCATTAAGTGTATTAGTTCTTTTCTTTGCAGCTACACAGTTTATCAAAAAAGAAGGAGGCTTGGCTGGGGTTTCTGTATCCTGATACTTACAAAAAGTGAAGGGTTTTATTGGCAGTTAGAAGAACTGACCTAAGCTGTACCTTGGATAGGAAAAGAGTAAGACAAAATGAAGGGAAATTGATGAAAAAAAAGCCACTTAGCAGTTTTGGGTTTTTTATATTTTTGTCCTAACAGCTTCATTCATTCAATCATTTATTATTAATTCTTACTTTTTATTTTCTTTTTATTTTTAATAACATTTAATTACATATTGGTTTAGCTACTGGTTTTAATTTCTGCCTTATAGCTCTTAAGACATGGCATTGATTATTTATTTGTAATTGTAAGCCAAAGCCATTTTGAGTCAGGTGCTTTATAATTCCACGGGATAAGAAGGAGACTTTTGATTTTGGTATATCTATATATAACACTGATTGAGGTAAAATGGATACTGCTTCTACTAAATTAGAAGCAAAGGAAATGCAAATAGCATGGCATTCACATCCTGTGGTTTCAGCCATTTAAAAGGCAGATAATATCTCATTTTCTAGGCTTTCTTGGTTGTCAGTGATACTTTAGGTAGGAAAGAGAACTTCGATTGCATGTTGCTGCTTGGAAATGGCACTTCTTGGTTGGCATTAGCAGGCAAAATTCTTTTGCATTACCTCCAGCCAGTGAATAAGGAACTATTCAAACCGGCTAAGGGGTTTTTGTTCTTGCTTATGGTTCACTCATTATTTTATACAGCACTGGTGTGCATACAGGATCACCGCTAGATATATTTGATGATTCAATAGTACATTGCAATCCTTGCAATTCATATCATTGCAAAACATCACTTTAGTAATATAAGCATAGCAAAAAAGCCTTTTAAAAGTAAGATGAGATAATAAGCAGCACCAACCCTCCTTGATTATACTGCAGCATTCAGTGCTTATTACTGTTCTGTGTAAAACACTAAGAAAACAATCATTTCCAGGCTTCATAAAAGCAATGCAAATATCAGCAGGTGTATTAGTGCTATTACCATGGCTGTAAAAAGCTTATTTGAGCAAAATGTTCAGGAAGAAACTCTTATTACTTGGCAATGCTGCTGGACCATAATCTTTATACAAAAGCTGAAATCACTAGCTGAAACCATAACTGCCTTAAAGCAAGTATGTACACACAAGAGCTCTTAAAAGCTTGGTAAAACAGCCTAAACAGGAGCAGGCATCTTCTGCTCATCAGTTACAATGGAAGTAACAGACCCATGCTGGGCAAAGTGGATTTCTTCTGATGAAAGCTACCCCATTGAGCTTCTTGGAGACCCAAATAAAGGTGTCTCTGGATTAAAATCCATTTCAAAATAAGGCATTTCACAACCTGAAACAGAACTGGAAATGGAAGGAGTAAATCAGGTTCATCAGATAGCATTTGCTACCATCTGAATTATTGATTGTCAAACTTATTAGTCCTATTGTAATCGATGATAACTGGTCTGCAGATAAAATTTTTCACTGTCTGTATTTATACAGCTGCAACTGGCTATAGTTGAGTAACTCAGTCTTGTGTAATTCCACTGGTGATACATAAGAAGTTCAGACAGAACCAACAGAGAATGTAGAGAGAATTGTGAGGAATTTTTTTCACTTGTTTTATTGCCTTAAGAAAGAACACCTCAGTTATTAGTGGGCTGAAGTGAAGGAAAGAAAAAAAAAAAAGGAAAAAGAAAAAATTAAACAAATATTCACTAAACATGTAAAAATTCCAAAACTCCTGGATAAAATATGAAGATACCACTGTCCTGAAAAATGGAGAAATATATAACACTAATTATACCAACAAGCATATTGGCCATAACTCATAGAGAAAGGAGTAAACAACATGGAGAATACACAAGACACTGAACACAGATCTTTCCTTTTTGATGGCATAAATAAATGTTCACTTGGTATAAACAATGAATAATTTTTCAGCTTTAATATTTTGACCAATTTTTATAGTATTAAAAGAAATAAAGAAAACCATATGATTCATGCAAATAATGAAGTCTTGAACTTTTTCATTTATTCTTGAATAAGTGAGGTACTGAATAAACTACTCCTGACTCAGTCTTAATCCAAAGGTAAAGAATGGTCAAAGTAGTAAATGTGATTGAGTGATGAACTACCTTTTATCTTCTGTTTAAATGTATTAGAATAGCATAATAAATTATGACATTCCTAATAGTATGCAATTAATATTTAGAAAGACAGGAGTGACTGTAAAATAGAGCAAAAACTGATTAAGAAAAACACACCTAAAATCAATTTATGCTTAGACTATAATCCATTTACATTGAATATGGAGACTGAACCTTGAGCCAAAACTTCAGTATTACTGAGCACAAGAAAAAGGAAATCTGCTGCCAAGAAAACACTAAAAATGAATTTTAAAAAAACCCAACTAAACTGAACTAACAAAACCTAAAACCTAAAATGAATGAATGATTATGAAAATTCTGAGTTTATACTTTGCTTTTGGAAAACAAAAAGGCAACTGAAGGTAGTACAGAGTACTGACATACCACAGCTGCTAACAAAAAAAAAATCACACCAAAAACCCAACCACAAAATATTCTGAACTTGCAAACGGGAAATACATCTATGAATGTTAGAGATTATTCAATGTTAATAAATAATAAAAAATAATATGTTACACAACTGTTTAGTTCACAGAGCAGGGCAATTAAAGCAAGTTAAAGCCCACTTTCAGACACAGATTTCTCCACGGCTGCAGTTTTTAAAAGATGTGGTGTTAGCTATAAATAAATCAATAATTAGGCAGCTGCAAATTATGATGGAAAAACTGGAAAACTTCATAAGTTAACCCCTACAAGCATCCCAAAGTTGTTAGCCTTTGGATAGCTTTGAGCATTTTAATCCATGAGACTTGACCACGAATTTTACAAGAGCAAGTAATTTTGCAATAGTTGGAGCAATAGAGTATTTTACAAAAATAATTTTCAAGGTTTTCAGCTTCTCTAAGTAATGGATTTTAAACTCCAGCCTGAGATCTTGAAAATGGATTTTACTTTTCTTTTTTTTTCTTGCCCCAAATAACCAACAAACAAAAAGATTTCTTGAGTTATAATCTGAAAACCAGTGCATCTAAATTATTAGAACCACCGGAGAAGCCTACCTAGTGAGAGATAACATTTAAAGGTAAATGCAAACGGCACAGAACATTGAATTATTTTTGTCATCAGCAAATATAAGAACTTGCAGAAGGGCAGACCCTTGTCCTCCCTTAGGAGTCGAGTAGAACATCTTAAGGTCAAAGTTGCTAAAAATGACATGTTTAAGATGTTGCTACATCTTGACCCGCTATACACCAAATTCTTCAAAATACCAGGAGATAATTTTGACATACAATTGCCTACAAGAGATTTTCAAGCAGTTAAATGTGGTTAGAAGCCATTTTCTATCATTAAAGCATCCACACTTCTGAGTCCTGTAACAATGTGAAAAATAAAACCCATCTGAAATGACAGAAGCCAAAAGGATGTTTTGGACCCTCAGCCAAATTTCTACTTAAATTTAATTTTATGAGGAGCTGACACATACCTGTGCTGGTTTCACCTGACTTTAAGCTGGGATGATATTTTTATGCAGTATAATTTGCTTTCTTTACAGATAAATATTTTATTTTTTAAAATGTCTTATGCAGAGCTCTTGGGTCAGAAAAGAAAAAGGGCACATAAAGGACATTTCTATAAGAAGTTGGCTCAAAATGTAAGGCTTGAACCTGATCTGAAGCATAAACAGGGTTTTGGTATGTTTTTGACAGATTAGGTTTTTTTATGAGTCTTTTGGCTGAGTCTGGCTCATATCTACATCCCCTCAGTGTTCAGAAAACAGAAGTTAAACAAGACAGATTTCAGGTAGGAAACATAGAGGAAAATTAGGGAAACAAACAAGTTATTTCCTCTATCTATAGTAATTAAAGACTGACTTTTTCCAGTCAGAAACTGCTGAGGTCTCATATTAAGGCAGCCAAAGAAATATGAGTAGTATCAGGTATTTCCCTAACTGTTAAACACATGTATTTAAATAAAACAAAACAAAAAATAGAAAATTAGGTTGGAGTAATTACTGAAGCTTTTTAGAGATCTGAACAAAAGCCTCTCCTCAGATAGGTATGCAGAATCTAAATTCTAGTGGCCAGGGGCAATGAAATAACTCATATAATTTTGGCTTACAATAAGAACAAACCAATTCAAAACAATTTTGTTTCCTTTGTGGAAGAAAATCAATCTTTGATGAAAAGTGGAAGAAGTATATGTAATACATATAAGGTAATATATATGTATACATAAATTTCTATTTTATTTTACATGATGATTTCATAAGAAAACATTGAGCTGGATGGAAAACTGGTTTGAAAAGGAGTATTTTGATAGAAAAATAATTATTTTTACAGTTCATTATGAAATTTGAGTCAGTTATCAGATGATGACCACAGAGACTTGTCTTGGACCATCATTAACAAATTTTGACAGACAGATTTTCAACAGTCAATATAGAATGTGTTGCAAGCAAATCAGAGAACAAAAATTCAGCAATTCAAAAGCACTGTCCGACTTTCAAAATATTAAATAAAATAAGAAATGGGAATGATGAGATGTCAAGAAAAAAAAAAACTGACTGTGGCAAATTTTAAAACTGTCTTATCTAGGAGAAAGACAAGGAAAAGCCTACAGAGGACTGAAAGCGGTGATGCTAAAACAATTTTTACTTGTCCAAAGGTCCAGCTAACTTACCATTCCTTTTGCATTTATCACTAGCCAATAGAAACTGCTTGGGAAACATTATATGAAGGGAAGTAAGATGGACTGACCCCTCCCTAGTATATTCTCTGAAAATATACCAAGCCTGAAATTACAGATCTGGGGTAAATGCCAAAAAGAAACAGTTAATAGAGTTCAGGGAAGTTTCAAATCGCTATCAGGAGACATTTCTGTAACAGTAGGTTAGACAAATTTCTATGAGAGATGATAGTTGATCCTGGAATGAGTCAGGATATGAATCAAGGTCGTGAGATCTCTTTCAGACATATGGTTCCATATTTTCTCAGTCATCTTCCAGTCATTTTCCAGGTTTTTTTTTTTTTTGACAGAAAATGTATTATGTGTTTTATGAACAAACCATGTGCAATGTCTGAAGAAGATGAAGTGAAGAGGTTACAGTTCTTCTCAGGTGGAATATGATTCAGCAGCACAAAACCAGACTAGACTGAAAATAAAAAAGTCTTTTCAGAAAACTAGATGAACTTCAATATTTGTTCTGGAGATGCCACTTGAAAAAAAAAAAAAAAAAAAAAAAGTGGAAGAAGCCCTAAGGGGAATTAAACGAGAATTCATACTTGGGAACACATCAAAATAGTATTTTAGGACAAAATTGAAGAGAATTGTTTTTTCATACAATAAATAAGAATTTTCTTCTCCCCATTATTCAGCACATCTCCATGCATTTTATTGTCTTCTTTCACCTACTATGTTAGTAAAATCTCTCCTTTTTTTCTCTATGCTGGTCTTCCATACTCTCAGGTGTAGGACCAGACACAATAGGTTTCTCCTGCATCATATGCCTTCTTGCTAATAACTGAATCATTATCTATTAAATTAGAAATCATTTGGGTACAGGAAGTCAGCTAAACAAATTTGTATTCATCACATTACAATTATATCATAGATATTACCTAAGGAACAACTAAAAATATGCACTATATAAACTGAAATAATTAAAGTTTCATGTAGAACTTTTCTTGAAGAATTTGCACAAAGCCAGGCGCCAGACTTACAAACTTCTCAATCTTCTTGTATCAAATTATACAAGGGGCCTAAGAATACTTAAAGAGTTGGCTGATGCCAATGCAAGGCCTTTCTCAGTGTTTTTTGAATGGGAATCTGGAAATAATTTGGAATATCCTGGAAATCTGGAAAAGTTCCAGCTGACTGGAAGTGGGCTAGTGTTGCCCAAATTTTGAAGAAGAGTAAGGATTACCTTTGAAACTACAGGCTTGTCAGTCTCACTGCAGCACGCAGCTGGATAAACACATGATCACTCATGTGATGGGGGAGCAACTCATGGGTCAGGCACAAAGGGTTACAGTGAAGGGGTGACATCAGACTGACGACCTGTCACTGGTGGGGTTCCACAGGCCTTCATCTTGCACTCTGTGCTCTTCAACATCTTCAGAAATCACTTGGACAAAGGACTTGTAGGATTACTTGTCGCAGTCGTGCTAGAGAGCAAGACAGAAACCCACCAGCCAACCGTGACAATATGAAGAGAAAGTTTATTTTGAACACAGACTTTTATAACACTGATAGTTGCCATTAGCTGATTGGTTTTATGGTAATTTACCTGACTCCATTGGTGGCTTCAGCTAACACTGTTCCAAGGACACTGTCTCTAAACCTAGCTATTGTTTACATTTCTTCTTCAGAGACTCACTTATTATCTCTAAAATTTCTCTCTGGCTGTGTGAACACAGCCACAATTACTAAGTAAATTTGCTTATAAAACTAAATTGTGAGGATCTGTTTACTCCTTCAAAGGCAGAGAGAACCTGCAGAGAGACTTCAACAAATTAGAGAGACGGGCAGTGCCCAGCTGTATGAAATTCAACAAGAGAAAGTGGATTCTGCACCTGGGATGAGGCAATCTTGGATGTATGGACAGACAGGGGAATGAGATGCTGAAAGGCAGAGCTGTGGAAAGGGACCTGGGGATACTGTTTGATGGAAAGTTGAACATGAATCAGCAGTGCCCTGTCAGCCCGGAGGGCCAACCCTGTCCTGGGGACATCAG
>VXAX01007718.1:0-41797 GCA_013399835.1 Leptocoma aspasia | reverse complement strand
TAGCTATTGTTTACATTTCTTCTTCAGAGACTCACTTATTATCTCTAAAATTTCTCTCTGGCTGTGTGAACACAGCCACAATTACTAAGTAAATTTGCTTATAAAACTAAATTGTGAGGATCTGTTTACTCCTTCAAAGGCAGAGAGAACCTGCAGAGAGACTTCAACAAATTAGAGAGACGGGCAGTGCCCAGCTGTATGNACTGATCTCTTCTCTATGGTGACCCGTGAGAGGACCTAAGGGAATGGCCTGAAGTTGTGTCAGGGGAGGTTTAAGTTGGATATCAGGAAAAGTTTCTTCCCCCAGAGGGTGGTTGGGCACTGGAACAGCCTCCCCAGGGAAGTGGTCACACCACCAAGCCTGACAATTTGAATAAAGCTCTCAGGCACATGGTGTGACTCTTACAGGTGTCTTGTGCAGGGCTAGGAGTTGGATTTCAATGATCCTTGTGGGTCTCTGAACTCAGCAGATTCTAGGAATAAAATTAACAAAAAGAAAAAAAAAAGGAATTTAACATTTTATTTAAAGGAGATTAGCTGTCCTTTGCAATTCCATTAAAAAAATGTTGTGGAATAGTAGCTTTCTTTATCTTTCATTACTCTATAAAAGATTTTTCTACCTCCCATAATTATGGAAAATCTGATGCCAGAAAAAATGAACTAAACCCCACCTTGACATTTATACATTGATGCTAATCAAGGCTAATCAGGGTTGTCCCTGTAGCACATAGCAACATAATAGTTTTTCTAAACAGAGGTACACCCTACAGGTCTTAATTAGCTCTTTTAGAGGCACTGACATGTTGAGGTTCAACTAGTTATTCTTTTCTGAGTTTGATTTCCAAAAACTGAAATTTTATAACTACATAAACTCCATGTTTACCTTAACTGATCTTTACAGAATCAGAGAATCACAGAAGATTCCGAATTGGAGAAGGCAGACAAGGATGATTGAGTCTAATTC
Source organism: Leptocoma aspasia (assembly GCA_013399835.1). Taxonomy (NCBI): domain Eukaryota; kingdom Metazoa; phylum Chordata; class Aves; order Passeriformes; family Nectariniidae; genus Leptocoma; species Leptocoma aspasia. Next base: position 40,833 of record VXAX01007718.1, on the reverse strand, counting down.
TCATCTTTGCCACTTTTCCTTCACTTTCCCAACAAGAATAAGAATTTTGTTTGATCTTATACTTTATGAAGTATTCTCACTGGTGCAAACTACTTCTTGACATATTTCCTTTTTCTTCCATGTCTGTTTCTTCCTGTTATCTACTCTTTGTGTTCACCAGTCCTTAGCTGGCTGACAAGTAATACAGGATTAACCCTTTGCCAGACATGTTACATAAGCAACTTTTTGCAGATGATGAATGTTTCTTCAAAAAAGTGATATCTGTCATGAGTCTCAATATTGATCTTACGGTGACACACACCAGAAGTTCCACCTGAAGGTGAGGCAGAACTTCTTTACTGTGCAGGTCACCATGCACTGGATGAGATTGCCCAGAGAGATTGTGGAGTCTCCCTCACTGGAAATATTAAAGATGAATCTGGATGCAATCTTGTGCCATACACTCTGTGATGACCCTGCTTGAGCAGGGAGGTTGGACCAGGTGACACACAGTGGCCCTTTCCAACCTTACACTTTCTGGGCTTCTGTGACATATATTAGTGCAGAAACAAACTTGCTTTTCTGAAACATGGCTTCAGATTTATTTATGCTATTCTTTCTCTAAAGTCAGATTCAAATTATTCAAAAGTATGAGGAAAGTGCTTCACGATGCTTCACGGAAAGTAATGCTACAGATGTTTCATGCCTACTATAAGCATTACCTACTCAAATTCTCTATGATATATCATTATCCTATGTGTTAGATACTGATGCTGAGCAGTAGAAAAATTGAAGTGCTTTTAGAAATGTATATATTTGATTTTAAAGAGTGGTTTCATTTCACAAAATGCTTTGAAGGATTTGCAACTTTTTTTTTCTCTTTTGAATAACAAGTTCATATATTTACATTGATTATCTACAGTAGTTTTGAACATTGCTTAAATTTATTCTATAAATATTTTTTCACTGAGATGACTGCAATATAAGTGTAAATGAAACAGCCTCTGTTGGTTTCACAGAAATCTGGAAAGGCTCACACTATGCTCTGTATTGAGAGCTCAGACATCACTTTCCATGGAACTTATGACAAGGTGGTGGAAAATTTTAGCTATATTTTGGCTGCTGCATCAAGGGAAAAGATTACCATTGCCAAAATCAATTCCCTCTGCAATTCTTTACCTCCGTTATCTGCACTATTCTGCCTGTTATCTGTTTTCTCTCCCCATTGTTCTGCTTGGCAAGGGAAGTGCAGGTCATTCTGCAGTGGCACCTGAACACAGCTGCACAGGCTGCTCCTTGCACTGACGAGCTAATTACGCAATAGTGAGAAATCTAAACGCACGTTTCCTGGTGAGCTGAAAGGTATCACTTTCAACAGAAGGGTAGCTAACGCCAAGGGGTAATAGAATCCTTCACATTCATATCCCTTTCTAAAAGGAACTGTTGCATAAGTTGTGTCTATGGCAAAATTTGTTGAGGTCTGATTATTAAGCAAGCTGACACAATGGGAGGAAAAACGTTTTAGTGGACACAAAAAGTGTTTGATCAAATGAAATACAAGCCTCATCAATCATGACTTGAAAGGGACTGTTTTACTGCCTGCAGCAAATGTCTGTTTTTTGAAGATGTCTTAGGTAAAGGTGAAATACACTGCTCATGCATTTAATGATATATTTTTCCATGCACGACTTGGCATACCTTATAATAGTGGACTGAAAACATAGTCATAGTTATCTGAGGAATATTTGTTATAATTTTCTAGCTAGACAATTTGAATTTGTTTCCCAAGCAGTCAGTTTCTATGGATAAGAGAAGCAGAAAATAATTCCTCCAAATTGAAATTGATGAAATGTCTTTTTCTAAGCCACACATACAAGTCATTACTGATTAAATGATGTATTAAAATAATAAAGGTGAATTATTTTCTCACTGCTTTCATTTTTTTTTATGTGGGTTCACTTATGTTTTATAGACAGACTGAGTGATATGCTTCACTCTTGAGTATTTATAATCATTCTTCTCAATTGAACTGTCAACTGCTTGAAGAAATACACCAAAAAGTCTTCTAAAAACATCTAAATCTTGGGATTTAACTGAAAGATCCCATTTCAGAAAAAAAAAACCCCACAAGGATTGTATTAAGAGTTCTATAAGGTAATTTTTGCAATTTAGCAAAATCAGGTAGGTTAAATAGAAGTATGTAGATTCTTGTGCAGCTAATCAGTTACAGTGGTTTTTGTTTGACATTCTCCAAATCAAATCTGACTTCATTTTTACTTTCCCATAAGGTAAAAATACAGATTTGACTGAGGCTCATTATGTCTCTTCTAAGCTATATGTATATTACAGCTGCAAAACTATTTGTTTATCTGTCAGATGTCTTCATTCATATTCGGAGCTCTTCTCCCAAGTGAACCTCCTTGGGATTTTGATTTGTCCAGATATTTCTTCTTGTACATTTTTTAATATTTCTTGCCAACTTAGTTTTGCCATGTAAGTAAGACACAGCAGTTAAAGGTGCTATGAGAAAGCTTATTTCCTTCTAAGTCCAGAGCAGATTATTATGGGAGACTCCAGATATTTTCCAGGCATCCAAGTTTCAGAGGTAACATAAAGAAAATAGTATCAAGAAAAGCTCTTTTGCACTTAACTACTCCAATAAGGTAAGTGGGCAATTGGCTTGAAGATCCAGGTCCATCATGAAATGAATGATATCCATCTTTATCAGTATCAAAACTGATGTGCTTATCTTGGTCATTGTTACTGATTATGGATGCTACAGAGAGGGCAGACAGGAAGGTGATGCATGTAGGTTTTAAGCCCGAGAGTGAGAATTCTCTTATGAAACCATATGCAGTATGCTCTCAGAGCTTATGCAAAAAAAAAAAAATTAATCTTACTTTTCTTTTTCTTTCTCATATTATCTTTACAGAAAAAAATTGTTGTGGTAACAAATCAGAGCCTTTCAGATTTATTTTTAGTTTTATTTACTTTCCATGACTCTTGTCCCTTCTCTTTTGTCTTAAGATTTGAAAAAATGTAAAACTAAACTTAAAAATTATATACATATATTTTGTGAGCAAGGCATTTCCTTTTCTTTTTTTAGAGTTATTTTTTGTTTCTCACACACAGACTTGCTTCACATATTCCTTTGTCTTCAGGAGAAAATAGCATACTGTCTCATAAAATATCTGGTTAGCATGAGCATTTCAGCTCTTAAGGTATTGTTTTACACACTTCTCCATGGAGTAAAAAGTTTTCCAGTCACTGTGGATCAGAGTCTATCTCTTAGGAAAGCTTCATCTTATAGAGGTGGCTAGGAATTCTCTTCCAGGTTACATCACCTAAAATTAGGTGTCTTCAATATGAGCAGATGTCTAAATTACCTTAAAGTTAATAGAATAGGGCTTGGTGCAGGTACCTAGGCATAGGCATTCAATATTGTCTGAGGTGCACTAGAGTTTGAAGTTCCACCTGCCACCTGGAGAACATCTCTCTTTAGGTCTTGTGACTTGCCAGTGCTGGCCTCCTCAAGGGAACCAATGTCCTAGGGCATCCCAGACGGCACTATGGCTGGAAACCTGGGTTCAGGCTACACAATCCACATCCTAACAATACAGCCACTATAGTCTTGGAAGAATTTAGGTAACTAATCCCTGTACATTCACTTGTCTGTGGATTAATTTCTTCTGTAATTTCTGTTCAGTAGACCTCCATTAATGGAAACTTAGGCATATGAATATATATGCAAACATCTACATTAATATGTCTTCATTTCAAACTGATTCCCATCCTGATTATTTGTCAAATATCAGCTTTGAGAGGCCTTACTGTGCCTCCCATTTTTCTTTTAAAAGTTTAAATTAAAACTTCTAGAAATCAATACGTGATTTCAGTGTGGGGTAGAAATACAAAACCCATTTGCATGCCAGGAGGCAATTTGAGTAGGTGTGACACATTGCCCCAGAAAGATACATCTCACTTATCTTCAGTTTAACCAATTCTTCTTAGGAGCTGAGGTACACTGAGAAAATGTGTCTCTCTCCAAGCAGCTAAAAAGCATTATTTTGCTCACAAAGAAAACATTAGCTTGCAGTTCCTCAGCTGTTTTTATTTTATAATGAGAAGAGAGGAATCAGGTCAATCCATGAGACATAAAACAATTGGGAATAGAGAGTTGGAGGGATCCATCCCTGAAATTCTTCCAATGTGGTTGTGTACCCAAAATTTTTAAGATTTTAAAAGCTTTCTAAAATAGTATAAAACTGCAACAGGATTTTTCCAATAAATGTTTTGAAATTAAATCTCCTATAGCTGAATCAAAACACTTAAAAATTTAGATTTAAGGTCTCCCTCATTTAAAAGAATTTTTACCTCTTCAAATTCTTACCCGTTGTGGCTAAGTGAAGCAAAATAATGAGCAAAATAAATAGAAATTAATGTTAGTATTTTAATCATAAGAGAAAATTATCGGTGAATTCCTTAAATGTGCAGAATACTTAAAAGTGCACAAGGGCTCATTGATCAGCACTGAAGCTTGATTAGGTGAACATTTGAATCTGCAAAGCACCCAGGCAGACGGTGAAACATTTAGAAATCACGTAGTGCTGCTCTGTTTCAAGTCATGTCTCAGGCTCTTACAGTGATGTGCAATAGTCTGAGAGAAATCTTTTTCTGTCTTGCAGAGATGATTTTCACAGGGCTGAAATTGGAGATAAAATAGATTTAAGGGGCATCCTGAACAGACACTAATTGATCATTGAGTTAATTGGAAGTGTTGAAGCTAGTTTAAATGATAGAAAAACTAATCAAGATTTATTAACCATAGGTAACAAATCCATTTGAGAGGGCTCTGGAGAAGTAGGATAATCTGATTTGATAATTTATTGGAGAGGAGGACTATCACTCATGAAAAATGTCCTCTCAAAGTTCTCATTTGTTCTCCCCATTGTAATTATTGCAGGTTTGTAGAAGTTCTGTGCTGTGTCAACCTCCACTGCTTAATCCGGACAATGTAATTCTCAAATAAATTTTCAATGAACAATTTTAATCTAAGTCTGTCAGAGAACAGGAATGTTAGACTATTCATATTTATAAAGCTCCTCTTATCCTCTCATTATTGCTAATGATGTGTAACATTCTAAATATTCACACATACAGGATTAGTGAAAAGATAATTACAAAAGCTGTTCCAGGAATACTTTCAAAAGACTGCTACTTCCAGGCCTTTTTCCAAAGGCATCTCTGATATAGGTGACTCTAACCTATTAGTTCCTGTTCCTTCCATCAGAAGAGAAGTGGCTATTTCTTTAACCATAGCACACTTTCTTGATCTTTGTATATTAAAAAGAGTTTTAAAATATGACCACTCAACACTGTTCTATTGTCTGTCTCTACTATTACTAATTTTTTTAATATGGTTTATCTGTTCAGTTGCATTATATGACTTGCTCCTGGAAATCCTTTAAGACTTCAAGCAGCTTTTTTCCTTCTGCTTTTGTAAGAAGCTTATAAGTTTCAGTTAGGCTTCAGGGCTCCCTTTAAAACCACAGGTATTTGGATAATCCTATAGCCACTACCTCAAGAGCCACAGACAAACATCAACAAATGGATTGAAGGATCAGCTACGTAGTTCTGCTTAGTGAAATGTTCCTCATTGGAACTAGACAGTTCTAGATAATAGCAATTTATATCTTCAATATTTCAACATTCAAAATAGGTATTTCAAATCATGTTCAAAGATAAGTGTGAGACAGAATTTACAAAAGGGAAAAATTATGAAGGGTTTTTCTGGTGTTTTATTCTGGCTATCATGATCTTCCACACCAATTCAGTGCTTTTCATATTATTAAATCTATTTTGAATATATGATTACTTGAAATAGTAGTTTTCAACCATATTAAGAAATTAATCTTGTTACTACCATGGTGCAGTGACTGATTTTCAGACTGAGAAGGCAGTGTTTTCAGGGAGATTCTCAGGATCTATAGACAGACAATCTGCACACTTTCTAAATGGTGGTATTATTATTATTTTTATTATTATTACTATTAATACTACTAGTACAACAATTTTAGTAATCTCTGTACACTACTGAGCCTGAGGTGTGTTCATATAGGATGAGCTTGGTCTCAATGTATACATTAAGTATCGCCTAACTTATTCCATGAGTTATTTCTTGATGCTTTAAAATTTTTCCTTCTTTTCTGCCTTATCAGATTGACTTGCAAACTGTGAACATGCAAGGCTCTTACATAAACTTTCTTGGCAGCTCCTAACAAAATCCCTTTGGGCAAATGTTTATCTTCTTGGAGATGGCATGCACAAGCCATGAATTATAGAAATATTTTTATTTTTTTTGCACATCCCTGTGGTTTTGGCTGTTTTTTGATTTTTTTTTCTGCTGCTGTTTATAGTTTTCTCATAGAATTGCAGAAGTTCTTTAAGTAGTCAAGTTATATAATTAAAAAAATAGAGAGTTACAGCCAGAAAGTTGGACTTAGGAAGAAGCATCAAGCGGTGATAGTAAAGATTATATCACACTGAAGCTACTTAGCCTTAGCATTGATTTACAGAAGCTGCAGACTGAACTTTTCAATTGGAGAGCTAAGGAATGGTTTTGCAAACATCAGATGCTGCAGCACACACACACACAGACACACACCCTGTTTATGTCGTTTATTCAATTAAAATATGTTCAGTAGCTAGAAACTTTGAAAGCAAGACTTGGAACATGGCGAGTTGAGGAGAAAAAACAAAAAAACACATTCAGTGGGATATGTGGAGGGCAAAGTGAAACTAGCAGATTAATTCAACAAGAAAATGACAGAGAGAGCTGCCAAAACACAAGTGAAAACAAGGCTTGAGGAATCAGTCAGGGATGAAAGATATGGGGAGGGTCATAAGTCTTTGATTAGAATTGTTAATAAATGATTCCTTCTGTGTTGTGAAACATATTATAATCTGCCTAAATTTAGATTAATCTGATATTTTTCTCTCAGATGGAATTGTTGAAAAATATAGCCACAAAAAGCAGGATGGATAAATTTGAGGAGTGGTTTCTTGCAAAAAGACTATGTATCTCATATTGGGGCATGTATTCAATTTACACTTATACAAATTAGAAAATATTATTTCAAGTTCTGAGAAGATGCTATCTGACGCCTCTTATTCTGAAGCTCTTTTAATAAATATTATGGTATCATCTAGATTTTAAGATGATTCTAATATAACATACACCTTTTTTCACTATTAAAAATGTAATTGAAAATCATTTAGAGATAGACACATAAATCAAATAATAAAGAGAGATGAAAGCCTAAGTAATACTATCTCTTGCTCATAACTTCTCTTATTGTAAGTAAAGTTATGAGTAATAGTTTAGACAAATTAAATTCCTGTACATTTTAATAAGATGAATTTACAGCTCCAAAATTATAGCTTCTCTTTCCAGAATTTAATTTGTGGAAATCTCTTTAGTCATTATATATGCTCATACAATGTACATGGAGTTCCTTAATAACAGCATTTGTATCTTGGAGAATAAATGTTTAATAATCTTGTTTAAAAATGAGTTGCAGAAGGTAATAAAAAAAGAAATGTGCAAATAAACCAATTGATTGTTGTAATAACTAAGATAGCCCACTGATATCTGATTGGCAGCCCCCATAATTGTCTTTGTACCATCTGATTCTGGATGTAGCTAAACCAAGGTTTACTAGATTAATTTTTTTAGTAATCAAAAAATGTTTGGATTAATCTTGAGATTTTATAAGGAAGTTTTAAAAAGTATTTACATATAAAATTTCTGGAAGTCTAGTTTTGGACAGTCTGAACTTCATTAAACATTTTTTTTAATATGTCAGTACAGAAAAGACGGTGTTATATTTTAAGTCAAATTAGCCAAGTTAAGCAAGTACTTAGACCTTGAGCATGTGAGTAGTCCTGACAGCTAATAATTAATTCACTACTAAATTAGCTTTGATACATCACAACTATCTGTGGTGAATTATAAATACTTTACATTGGAAAAGGAAAAAGGGAGAGGCACTGCTGGACGTAGATTTCAGATTACAATTTTGCATTTTGTACCCTTCAGAGAGGGACACTGTAGCTACAACAAGGATGGAAATCACATGATGAGTGGTTGAAAAATTATTCTAGGTGGCTCAAGAACACAACAGTGTGGCAACAAGTACCTGAATAAGAGGAACAGTGGCACATCCATACTATCACAAGTTCAAGTGGTATTTGATGCATTTTCTAAACCGGCATAAATATTTGAAGCATAAAAATAAGAAACTGAAATAGTGTGAGACAAGTCATAGGTAAATATTCTGTTTGACTTGATTTAAAAATTAAAAGACAAGGCATTTCCTTAATTCCCAAATGAAAATTTCATTTTTCACATTTTCTTGTCTCAATATTTTGAATAAATAACTTGTGTTGAGCTGAACCAGTATTTTGTCTGAAAGACTACCAAACTGTTTTTAGCCAGCCCTAGTTTGGAAATGTCAGACAAAATGACTGATGTGTATCAAACCAGCTTTATTTAAGCCTTATCCCTTTAGTGCTTTGTTTCTACTCAGTTTATTGTAGCATATAGCAAATTATCTCATGGCTGTGTGTGTCTGAGGCTTGAAGTTATGCCCTCTCTGCTACAGTGTGAGCGCAACAGGATGGCAACACATTCCCTGAAGAAGGGCACTTCAGGACAGAATATGTGTGGAGAAGTAGCTTCAGACCTACTAAGCAACTCAGCACTGACCAGTCTAGGTCACTTTTTGCACCTGTCTAAGATGTTATCATCTTGGACATTACTTTTTAAGAGGTGTTGAGGGTTTCTTTTAAACGCATAATTTCCTTGATAGTATATACAGATGCATATATTAATGCATCTACATGCACAGGAATTTTCCTCAGTGTTTTGGGGGATAGAAAAAATGGTAAAAGTTTGATTTTTCAGACATGAAATAGTTCAAGTTTCGTCTATAGTAGCTTCCATGTTTCTATTTCCTCACAGGTATGAAAGCTGCAAATACCTTGACATCAGAGTGCACTCTGTGCTAAATTCTTCATTAGCTTGCACAGCCATCCTTTGAAGGGTCAAACGTTCATGGCATCAGTCTCCTGTCCTTATTTAGGAAGTAGGTGAGCTTCCTTTTCCTGGTGGTTTCCTGTGAAAGTATTACACCATAGGAGGCAGCTGGGCTGGCTTTTACAAATTGAAGGCATGAAACTCTGCAGCTGTCTGGCCTGTCCAAACTACAAACTAGCCCCACAACTAGTGTCTGTGATCTTTGTGAAGTTTCCAGTTGAACATTTGGTTTCTCCAAACCCGTAAAATGACAGATGTATTATCTATAGCTCAGGCTTAGCCATGCACACGCTTTTCATAGGGCTGACAGAGTTTGGCAAAATCATATGGTTTAATCATCCTAATTTTTTTTATTCTGTCTTTCATTAGGAGGACAATAAATACTATCTTCAAAATCTCTACTACCAAAAGCTCTTTGGTTGACTTGAAAGTATTACCCAATAGCATGTACTAACTTGACTCCATGAGGCTAAGGACACATGAAAAATGTAATATCATCCCAATACTTCAGGACTGAAACAAATTCACCTTACTGTTTGCAAGAGTATGTGAAAATTTTCTTAACTTTCTGCTGATCATTTCAAGGAAGCTTAATTGAAGACAGATTATCCACATTGGGGTGTACAGTGATCTAAGCATTGTCAATCTTCACTTCTCAAAGTATATTGCAAAATATCTGAAGTCTCAGTGATTCCTTTAAGAAAAAAATCACACTTCTCAGAATGGCAAGCACTCTTTTACCTCCATATGTTACTATCTTAATTAATTTTTTCCCAGTGTTTTAAATGAGTTCTCTAAATATTACAATTTTAAATAATCCAAAATCAGTGCTATTAATTTCTCACACCAGGATGAAAAAAATGCTCTGCAGGGTCAGTTTTGTCTGTCACTTTTTGCATTTGAAATACATCAGTGAAATTATCAGCTACACCCATGGCAAGCTAAAGTGGCTCCGTCTCACCTTTCTGTCCCCAGTAAAGGGGGAACCACATGTTCTCAGAAAGGAAGCTCCTCTTAGGAAACAGGACCTCAGTCCTTTGAGCTCTCTAGCAAGAGACTTTTAGGAAAGATCATATATCTCGTTAGGTTTGTCAAATTTAACCAAGAGTGACTTCTAAATAAATTATAGACACTGTCAGTTGTTTAGGAATAGAAGGAAAAAAATTAAGAGTAATGTCATTCATATGATAATGTCCCTAAATTCAAAGCTTTGGAAATCATGTCTATCATACTTGAAAATCAGTGAGCATACACAAGGTATAGCTTCCAGTCTACAGTTTTTTCTTCAATTATTAGATTTCCCATCTTTTTTTTCCTTTCAGAAAATATTGGAATTGTGCTGCACAGTAAGCACTTATTTCAAACCCTTACTATAGAACTAAAATTTCATAAAACACTAGGTAGGAGGAAATGATATAAGCTGATAACTGAATTCATTTGAGAATGATGCAGTGCTGCAAAATAAGTCTAATTGGCACTATGTTCATAGTCACAGAAGAACTATATGTAGAAAAAACCTCTCCTAAACTAAATTCTCATAAGGGTAAAGCTGAGAATGCAAGTACATAGTGGTAATTCAAAATTATATTATTCAAGTATGTTAGAATTACAGTGTCTATACTTTGGCGATATCAGAAAATATCAGATATGGCGATATCAGAAAACTAGAAAATGAAACAGTTGACAGAGTCTCAAAGAAGTATCCTAAAGTTGTTGAAATGAAAATCCACCAAGTTCCATTTTTTCCAGAGAACTTAATAATAAGCTAAGAAATGTATTTGTTTTTAAGTTTGACTTTGCTGTATCACCTTTTTTCTGTAGCCACTATGATTTTTCTTTACCAGTGAGACATGCCACTGCTCTGGGAAATGGCAGAATTAGCTCCTGTAAGAGATCAAAGGGCCTCATATGAGCCACACCAAAAATCACCTGCATGTTACTAAGGCCCTTTTAGAACTTCGTGGGGATAGGAACATGATCTTTTTTAATCTGATGGTTTGTAAAAATTACATAAAATCTGCTTTATATGACAGAAAAAGCCATAAACATCAGAAGCACAGCAAGCACTGAGGTGTGCCAGGGCCTCAAGCTCTAATGATATAAATCCCTTTGTTATAGACAACTTTTTTTTTGTCAGATTCTAGATGAAGTTCATGAGCTTTGTTTGAAAAATGCAACGTGAAATCATGACTTTTGATTTCCTAACATTTGAGTCCTGGGGCCTTCTAAGGCACTTCTAAGGCAGAAGTGGCAAGGTTTACAGGCCTGTTCATGTTGCTCTCCTTTGGCTACTTCATGAATTCTGTAGGCACATAATTATGTAGGCACATAATTATCTCTATTTGAGGAAAACACTGGTCAAAATAAAGAGTAACTTCCCTGCACAATAGAATGAAATAGAAAAATTGCATCTGAAAGAAAACAGTCATCCACTAACAAAAGCAACTGCTGACTCTTTTTTCCCATTGCATAGAATGTTTTGGAGAAATATGTAATAACAGAGACCCATCACTTTAAGTGGGTAAATCACATGAATTTAATTCCACCTTATATTTGTCAACATCTGTATTATCTCTAGACTTTATAGTAAATAAGTTCACTTGATCTGTTTACAATACCTACAATACCTAATTTAACAGGGTTTTGACTGGATTTATAGCGCCTGAAGACTGTTCTCAAGGACATTTGTTTTAGTCTGGCATGATGTGCCTTTCACCCTGGAGTAATTTGGAAGGAGCATCCTACTATGGAGCTACAGAGAATGGTAACAATGGAGTTATTTTAGGAAAAAGAAAAAAGTTTGAACTTATTTGTGGTCACCAATGTAAACCAAAACCTGCTATCTCCCAATAAAAATATTTATTGCAGCCTGTAAGATATAAGTTATATTTCTTGATACATTTTTTTTCTGAACATAAATTTAGTTCAATGACAACAATAAAAACTGGGGGTTAGTTCACAATATCCCTAATGCATTTACATTTCAGAAGCAAGCTAGTAATTTTTTTCTTATCAGCAGCTTTTTAAGAGACACAAATCCATCCATAATGACAGAATGGGCAGGGAAAAGATTGGTTTTCTTTTAGCAACTTGGACTTTTTTATTTCCAAGTATTTCAGTAATCTAGTTTCTATCACAATGAAAACTCTTCTTTCTTGAATTTGGAAGATCCTCGATGTGGTTTGAGTGATACACTGCATGGGAAAGTTCTTGGTTGATTCTCCTTAAAACTCTGGCTAACACCTTCATGGCCCATCACATAACAGGAAATGGTAAAAGTCTGTAAATAAGACTACAAGACATGATAATGGGAATTCTAAAGTATATTATTCTTTTACTGTCTTGAATTTACCTTCAGTTCATGTGGTGGTAGTTTTGCAAATTTCAGATGACTAGTCTTTATGAAAATCTGTCTATGGTAATATGAGATATACAAAGAAACTGATTTTATAAAGGACTCAAAGTAGTGACCACAACATGCCATACAAGGTTATGCAAGAATTTCTGTTCTTTTATATATCACTTCTCAAAAGTCCTTTAGATATATGAAAATTCTTCTTCCCTCCACTCTGGGAAAAGTATAGCTGACAGGTTATTGTCCAAATGCTAGCTTTATTGGGACGTTTAATGCTGAAAATGTATAAGAAATGTAGATCATATGTGGGGTGAACCATATCTTCTTGCCGTAAAAATAAGCACCTGAAGTCTGGATATCAAGATTTCCATATTAAACTCCCTGTCATCTTATAAACTTAACATAGTCATGCAAAATTTCCACATGGAAATGCAGCTAAAATAATAATTTACTGTAAAAGAATACCTTATCTCCCTGTAGATTTGTTTACAGGCACATGATTGGTTTCATTGTTTGGTACTGCATATAACATGTATTTCAGTACTGGATCAAAGATGTGTCTCACTTCGGAAAAAAAAAAAAATTGTGATTGAAATTCAAAATTGAAAAGTAAATATCAATAAAGGAGAGTGGTGTTTATATGTAGAGAAAATATTTCTATGATTAGCTAATTGTCAAATTTAAGTCAATATGGATGTCAGTGACCAAACAGAATAGTCCATTTTTAAAATTTTATGCTTCTTAATTTGAAATGCCTATTAAGTGGTCACTGATTTAAATAAAAAAAACAAGCAAACAAGAAAAGAAGCAAACCTTCTATTGAGAACTTAATACTAATTTCAAATGAATATGGGAAAATATCTGCTATTTTACTGGCTTATTTTATCTACTCTATCACTTAAAACCACAGTAGGCCAGAAAAAATTTTGTGGTAAACCCCTAAAAAGTTCCCTGGCTCTGAAAGGTGAATTTTGTGTTTTACATTTATGCGGTTTTTATTGTTGTAATAATATGGAAAAAAAAACCAAACAAACCAAAAACCCAGGACATTTTGAAAAAGAATTCTCAGGAAAATGCAATGTCAAACACAAAGGTATCAGTGTTAAATTTGCCCGTCTTTTCATGAAGAAAACAGTTTGAAGCCAAAACACCTTGAGAATATAAAGTAAGCAAGGATTAAAATGTTAATCAGTTGCCTTTCTGAAATGAAGCAGGTGGACAAGATCAAAAATAGAAGAGAATACTGAAATAATTTTTTATTTTTGACATTGAGATAATGTTGTTCCTTAATCCTTTTAGACATTTATCCCTAAATTATGTTTGCATCCTATAATTGTACCTAATGTGCCATAAAAAAATTTCCTGGGAACAAATACAAAAATATAATAAATATCTGGCACTGAATTAGAACAAGTGAATCAGGACACTTTGAGAAGGAGAAAAGGCAATTTTCTGACAGGACTTTAGAGTCACTACAGTAATTAAAAAATGCATTAACTACTCATAATAAAATAGAATTGAAGTCAAATGCATCATCAGTGAAATAAAATTTTTCTGTTTTGATTCTCTCAGTAAGAATGCAGAGATAGAAAGGAGATATAAAATTTCATAAAACAAGCCACTGTCTCTACTTTTGTCACTTGTAACTCCTCTAATTTTTTTTTTAAGTGCATCCTCGATTTAAATGTTCGTCTCCAAATAAAACATAGGTTCATTCCTCCATGCTTACACTTTTCAGCTTTCATTGACTGTATTAATTTAGTTTAAGAACTTACATTTTATTAAGTAAGAAGAAATATGAATTAAAACTAGCTCTAAAATCTATGTAATTTTGGTTAACTCTTTTCTAATTTATATAGCTTGCCTTAGGTCAAGTAGCAACTTGCTTAATTCCCAGACAGAACAGTTTGGTAACTGAAGAGAACCTCATGTCTAACCCAACCTGTTGTTCAGCCTCCAAGAACACTACAGATGTGCCTCTAGTACATCATGCAAACATTATTTTACTCATTTGGCTCTCTCTTTTACAGTGCTTCATCTGAGATCGCCTTTTCCTTTCTCTTAAAGACTCCATTGAGCTTATTTTCCCCGTATTTTTTTTACAATTCAGCTTATCATCATGATCTGCTTACCTTTGGCTCTGTCCAAGACAGTCAGTGAGGAATGACTAGACTTGACTTTGTTTGTTGTATATATATTTTATAGCAAAGTGAATATAGACACAGGCTAAAAGTTCTGATGTTGGAAGTACCTTGAAAACTGAAAGCAAACTTTGTATTAACTATTTCTATCTGCAGTTTAGAAAAATGAGAAAGCAATCACTTGAAACCCTTTGGAAAAGTTATAAATACTCAGAACCTAATAATTGAGAACATTAATTCAGACTGATATGGCCTTTTAGTTTAGTAAAAGACACTCTAATCGTACTCAGTGTTATTTAGAGATAATATATGAAGCAAGATGGTTCATGATGGTATGTTCATTCAGATACACCACTGATCAATTTCAATATGATTTTGAAGATAGTTAACAATAGTGACATTAGAGTGTTTGCGAGGTGAAAATTATACTTTAATATCCAAAGCCCAAACCTAAATAGGATCTAGGTAATACAGACTATGTGATCACTGCAAATTTTTTAAAGACCAGCACAAACCGGCAAACCAAATAATATCCTGTCTTATTTTTGTCACTTACTCTGTGATTTGATTTGTATATTATAGTAAATTGCTATATTTCCAATACCAGTTTTCTGACCCAGAGGTATTTTCTTTTCTGGACAGCTTAATATTGGTTTAAGAAACCCTACCACCAAATCATCAAATATTAGGACAAAAGAGTCAATTGTCTTTGAGAATTGTGCAAAGTAACTATTAGATCTGGCAACAAATGTCCAGAATACTTGTGCAATCCTCCTTTCCTGGTTTCTTTTGTGTCTATAGAGGTAAATAAGCGACAGGCATGTTATCTATAAAACAGTTTGAAGGTTAGAGCAGATACAATTACCTCTATTGCATAACTTGCAGATCAAGACTGATTTTAAGCTGACCATTGGAAAGTTTCCCATCTAACTTAACAGCTTTGGAGTCAGGCACAAATCACTGAAAATTTTTACCATATATCTGATGAGAATCATTACTTCTGTAATTGACAAAGGGTTGTTTTTTTGGGAACATGTTGCTCACCTTTATGTGCTATATTTTTCCATCAAGCATGACCTGTGTCAGCTGAAAAACACCAATATCCAAGCCTAGGGAAGCGTGTGTGCATCTGTAATTCCATAGCCATGACCTGTAGCTTTTAAAGCTGAGACTAAAGGAATAAATACATGTTAACATATTCCTCTCAGATTTAAATAGAACTTTGATATTGTAATTAATTTAATCAATTCTTTGTAATCAGAATTTGTTGAGCCAATGACACAAGGTATTGCTATTTTGCACCCTTCCACTCTGAAATGTCACTGACTGTATTTTCATTAGCATACGGTATATTTATCATAGGAATGATTTGTGAAGCAAAATATTTGCTGCTGAGGACCTCACGCCATACTGTTATCTAAGAGTTTAATCTCATCATAGGTATTGAGTGTCCATGAGGGATTGGAGTGCGTTTTTCTGTTAAGTATTGTCCCCAAATGATCAAGTCAGTGCAGTCTGGGAATCCTTCACGAAGCAAATCACATCAGCAAGCAGGAACAGTTGGAATATTCCCTTCCAAATCTCACTTCTCTCCAAATGAACATGCTTAGGCAGAGAAGCATGTCGTCTTTATAACACTCAGGTAAATGAATAATCATGGATCATTCCACCAGGATGGATTCAACACTTCTCATTTAACTTTTACACAAGATAGCTTTGAAAAACTGAATCTATAGGAAAGAAGTAAGAAGATGAGTAACACACGTAAAGAAATATATGAATAGACATCTGGTTTTGCATTTTTTGCATTTCTTTACTGTTAAAACACATAAAATTAAATGCCTATACTTGTTTATGAATAATTTGTCCATAAGAAATATTTGATCATTTACCTTCAAAATTTTTGTAAACTATCCAGAAATAAATATTACAATAGAATGCCACCAGTAATAATCTGGCAGAAAATAGGAAACTGACATTTCCACTCAAGTTATTTTGTTATTTTACTCGCCAAATTATTATCTACTAAGACCACTGATGGTTGAGATAACCCTTATGCATGTTTTCACTGCTATTACAAACCGCAAACTTGATGCAACGTTTTTGGTTGCACCCCCAAATATTTAAAAAAGAGAAAAATGTTTCTTAGTCTAAAGACTAGGTGTTTTAGTCTGATTTACCTCCACACCTGTTCACCTCAGTACTGCTCTGCAGTCTTTCCTTGTTTGCATGAAAACAATATGATCCAAAGCTATATCATAGCATCTATTCAGGAAATAGCAATACTTACATTATTTAACCTCGTGAATGAAGCAAGCTTCCTTTTTCCAGGAATCTGTTTTTGTTTGTCTATTCCAACCTCAAGTTTTTTGACAACTCTTCTCTTCCTTTGTCTGTTCCAAAGAGAGTTTAAAAATACCAAACATTACTTAATTTTGAAACTCTATTCCACTGTGGAGGGTTGACCTTGGCTGACCACCAGGTGCCCACCAAGCCCCTCTGTCATTCCCCTACTCAACAGGACAGAAGGAAGACAAAATGAAATGGGAAAAACACCCTCATGGTTCAAGATGAGGGCAGTGGAATCAATCAAAAGCAAAGACCTTGTGCAGAAACAAAGGAAAAAATTATTCTCTACTTTACATCAGCAGGTGATGTTCAGCCAGTTCCTGGGGGAAAGAGCTTTAGAACACATCGCTGTTGCTTCAGAGAACATCATAACAATGAATGCACACAAGCCCACATTCCCCCTTTCTCTTAGCTCACATTACTAAGCAGATACCAAGTGGTATGAAATAACTTTTTGGTCAGTTTGGGTCAGCAAGCCTTGGCTGTGTCCCCTCCTAAGGTCTTGGCCACCCTCAGCCAGCTGGTGAGGGGACAATGTTGGAGAGACAGCCTTGGTGCCGTGGCAGCATGGCTCAGCAGTAGCCAAACGCTGGTGTGTTACCAACACCTTTCCAGCACCAACACCTTTACAGCACAGCCCTGTGAGGGCTGCTATGAGGAAAATTAACTCCATCTCAACCAGACCAGTACATTCACAAACTGACTCATAAAGCCTCAGCATCATTCATCACATTTAGAGGTTGACCAGGACAACTTGCAATTTCATGTACGCAAAATATTTATAAGCATTTGAGGAGTCAAAACATGTTCTTCAAAATGGAGGCATCACTGATGATCTCCAAGAATAAAATGTGAGGAAAGAACCAAGGCATTTTACCAAGTATAACAAGGAAAGGATGCACTCCTCTACCTATTTTCAAAATGTTCTCATAGCTTCTTGTCAGGAGCAGTACAGAAAAGCTGTCAGCATGTAGTAGGTTTTGAGATCTTTATCCTGCTTCTCAGAAGAGAGACTTTTCATTGGCTAGGGCTTACTATAATCCTGTGCACATGAGCTAAACATATAAACATATAAGTGCTTTTAGCATTAAAGTACCCTATTACATAGACAAAGGAAAGGTTCAGTGTTATATTAAATAATCCTGATGAATGACACAGCTTTTAGAGTCCTACTATTTATTTAATAAAACTTCACAATATTTTAATTTCTAAGTTGCATGTTTGAAGAAAAAAAATTTGCAATACTCAATTCCTTTTATTTATTCCCTCTCCTTTATGGCAAAACAGTCATTTAAAATAGGAGCAAGAACTGAAATAGTTTCTGTGGGTTTCTTAAATTTCTTTTAGATGACAAGTGAAGATGAGCCTGAAACTAACATTAGCTGGAAAAGTAGACTTTAATAAATGGGCTAGATGACCTCAAAAATGCTCCTTACCAGACATATTACCAAATTTATGCCAAATAGCCAAATAACTGAATAAACACATGCTAGACCTAATGAAGGAATCATGAATGTCTCACTAAGACCACACTGGTCTGCCAAAGCCATTACAAATTGTAATAGGATGAAACCAACCTGAAATGCCTGTTTGCCACACATAATTGGAACTATAGCTATTGTAGAAGAAAATCATCATGTCGTTTCATCTTCCATGTGTTGGTGAGAAGGTGGGAGGTGAGGGAGAGAGGGCATATTAGAGTAGTTCTGTCAAAAGAGTGTGAATTCGTTGCGCAGCAAATATATGCATTCTAGTTACATAACGATTTCCCACGGAGTGACTGCTCAAGTCAGCCCTGTGGCACCTGTAGAAGCTAGGAAGGCAAGAGGTAGGTAATAGAATGCCAAAATTTGACTAAATTTAATAATAACTGCTACTGTCAAAATTTTTTGATACACTGACAAAACATTGTATTTGTTACACCTAAGGCTGTACTCTTTCTCATAGAAAAGTATGCAGCATAACACAGAGAGCAGAATCTGAGCTCAAAATGCAATAATGATAAAGATAGGAGTAGACGTGAAAGATGCTTTTCCCTGTCAAGGCTACATCTGTTTCAGCACAACAAAATCCTTTGGGATTGTTCTCTGACACTGAGGTCACCTTGAAGAGTTTCATCCACACTCATGTATTTCAATTTAGTCACCCTTGCAAAAGGTCGTGGTCTTGTCCTAGTTCACAATTCATTTGTTTGGGAAAGAGTTAACTGATTACGGCCAAGTAGATGATAGCTGAACAATTTTATATTATAGAAAAAATGTGACAGTTTTCCATTAAAAATATCACTCCCATAATGGAAAATGTATGCAGACAATATGTTTCAAACCCACAAATGTTAGGGAAACACACGCTGAAGTAAGCCTGCATCCATACTTTCTGCAGTTACATCCATCTAGAGAGGTACACAATTTCCTGCTGTGAAAATTATTTTCCAGTTATTAAGACAGAGCTGTAAGATCACTTTATTTCTGAACAACTGTCCATATACTATTTGAGGCACTTAAATTGTGCTTTTATAGTCAGATAAGGCTCCCCTCTCAGGCTGCTCAGGGTCTGATATTGATGATTTTGGCCCAAATCCTACCTTGGTTGAGCAGTCTTATAAGCAGAATTTCCAGCTATTATGACACATGCTAGGTAGCCCCAGTGAAACAAAGACAATCCAAACCAATAGATTATCTTTGCTTCAGAAAAAAATGTAAAAGAAAACACTACACTGGACTTAGGAAGGAAGTGTTGCTGTCTACTTGTACATTTACTGATCATACCCATCATCAGTGATACTTGAAGTCAATAATTTTTTCCATTAGATTTGGACAAATGTATTACTGGATTTGTTATAAAGGAAAGAAAAATCAAGCTGAGGCTGGTAGATTGAATTAACAGGTTGCCTGTTTCATCATAAATCTTGCCATTTATCCATTTAGAATGATCTCACAGTCAAAAGAGTTTATCCAATTGTAAGCAATTTAATTGCATTAGAACCTTTATTTATTCATTTTCATTAATATAAGTCTAAGAGTAATTGTGACTATTTTCATGCTTACTTCCAAGTCTCCTGTGGCTGGATCAGACCTGTGGTATTGCACAAGTAAATAAATGATTTCCCTTCTTGTACCTAAAGGGAATCTACAACAAGAAAAACTAATTTACTTCCTTTAAACCTAATTCAGAGATTTGGATTTTTTTAAAAGTACAAAGAGATTTAGGGCTTTTCAAATCCAGGATAGTGTTCTCTTTCTTTGTTATTATGGCATCAAAGAGGACACCGGAATCCTCATTTCAGTACAGTAGCCCTGCTACATATCCAGACTAAAATGTCAACATACATGAAGAATATACTTAATATTATAAAAACAGAAGGCAAAATATTCTAGAGTATACTCAAAAAAATTGTGATTTATATGCTTTCATGTGAAACACAAAGAAATAAAAAGAAGAATTATATATAAGAAATATTATCTGAAAATAGTAATCTTAATTTTATCAATCTTTATCAATCTCAAAAAAGGTTTTCTCTGAAAATATACTCCAGTCTTAGAAACGCTTGAGATTTCTTGAGTAAGCCAGAGCTACTCAAAGGAGTACTCGTTAGGTCTGACCTCACAAATACTGAGTCTTTTAGGTGAAATCAGTTTTCCTCTGCTGATGAATACATAAACATTTTACCTCATACACAAGTAATTAAGATAATTAGTATCACGTTTATGATCTAATAGATCAGAGGTAATGCAAGAGGCTAGTATGAATAATGAAAGAATAAACTAATAACCTAATGATGACATTCTTTACCTACATCACCACGATACTGAACATCTCAAAAGCCATCTCACTGTCAGATTTGCCATGCCTGTCTTGTTTCTTTTGCCATTCTATTGGAAGCTACATCCTAATGAAAGTAAGTATGGATCCATGTTTGGTTAATCCAGAGAGAACAATGAGGCAGATTAACAAAAAGGCTCCAGCTTTCAGACAGCCAATGTCTCATTTTTAACAGCAAATATTTCATCAGTGGAAAATTTATAGACCTGAGTTAGCACAGTGCTGTTGAGAGCACAAGATCCTTATATGATCGCTAATCATTGTTTCCATTGATTCACTACTGTCAAATACATGTATCAGTCCATTGCTGTTTCAGCCAAAAGAAAATCACTATTGTTCAGAGCAAAGTCTGATCTGGAGACATCATAGCATATCTCAGTAGACTGTTTTTTAATTAATACCTTTAGACAGTATGTCACAAATGTACAGCATACCTATAGCTGCAGAAAATACAGCAATTTTGCTAATGAAGCACTCGAGGAAACAATTCTGTCTGTGTGTAAGGCTGGTGAGGTGGAATGTTTTCAACAGTACTTTATGTTATTGTTGCCAGCTGTAAAACCTGCAGCCTTTTAGAGAGCCATCATCTTCATTTTGCTATTTAAACTGCTCAAGTACAAGGAAGGAAGTGAAAGAAATGGAAGAGTGTCACCAATGAAATGACTATTCTCTGAGAGGATCCTTTCTGTGATTAATTCACAAGTATGCTCATTGTACAGACCACTGTATATTTTCAAGTCACAAAACCAAAGACAATATGAGGAATTCAACTTGTTTTAGTGAAAGAAAGTAGATAACAAGTGCTGTACTTTTCCAGAAGATATTTTAAAAATATTTTCTAGTTTAATTTAATTTTAATTTTAGGTTTTTTGCCCTAAGAAATTTTAATATGGGGAAAATAGAATGGAGAAAGCATATATAGTTCTACAGGGCAGAAGTTTCTGCAATTATGAGTAAAAGTACCCCATACTTTTATAAGCATAATTAAAAAAAAAAAAAAAGTCGTCATCAGTGGGAAGGTAAAAACTCAGAACTAGAAAGAAAACTATTCAACCTTCATTAGGAATTTCAAAATAAAAGCAGGTTTATTAAAATAATCCTAATGTCTATGAAGTTTCTCAGGTTTTCAGCAACCAAAGTAATTTAATCAATACTACTGAGAAAAATAAGTGGAGTTTATTCAGTACATGCTGCCCATGTAATTAGAAAAGGTTAATCAGTTTTACTACATAGTAAAGACAGACAGAACAAGCTATTTGGATGAAAGCAGATCTTTACAACTTCAAAAATCTGCCTATTAGGGAAACTTACAGATTCCAATTTTATAAAATTAACTTTTTGCTAAAAATCCTATCCCACAACTACATGCAAATGGAACAAGTTTTCCAAACAATTTTGCATGGAGTATGCATATTGTTTTCTTTCCATTTTGCTTTTTTGATGAGATGTTGTTATCGTCTCATGAAAAGTTTTTCTAACTTTTTTGTTTTCATTGACTACTCAATTTTAGTAAATGACACTTCAAATAAATAAATAAATGATTCTTTTTATACCATGCATGATTGAAAAAATAGCATCAGCTCTAGCAGTGAGGACCTTGTGTGAATTCTTTATACCTGGACGAAATATTGCACAGAAGGAAAATTGTGAAAGTAATTGAGATCTATTATAATAAAGTAGGAAAAATATTAACATTGTTCTAGAATTTTATAAACAAAATATACATATTGTAAAGCTTGAAGTGCTCCCTAAATGTATCTCTTTAAATCACAAGGCCACGTCTAGACCATAGAAAGCATATGAAGCATATTATTCTTCACTTAAACTTATTAAAAATATTTCTAATTATCTTGGTTTAAAAAAAAAGAAATTTTTAAAATAAAATATCAAAAGAAAGTGAGACAATAAAAATGTTTTTATTGATAAAATCCTCATGGTGTATTACATGCAATAATTGCTTCTGGTAAGATTAAAAAAGTTGTTTTGATTTCTGTAATTACACTGCAATAAATTCAATTCAAAATCACATGATATTTTTTCTTGAGAACAGCAATGTCTACATTCTAGCATCAAAGTATTTAGGCATTAAATAAATATTTTGCCACTTAAGTTATAGAACATCATCCTAAGGAGAAATTGGTACAGTGTTCTGAGCAATACAAAAAAAAGTCATAGACAACTGAGGTATGTCTTAGGCAAGGATAAAGTGTTTAAACTTTTCCTGTCTATATTTAATTTTAGATGAAGACAAATGTGCAGCACATTTTTTTTAATGAAGTGAAATCAAGCTCCTACAGCAGATTAATCGATTTTGCCTTAAGGAAAGCAAAAAGTATTCAATGAGAATTCAAAATTTTGGTATTTTGACTCATGCCTATCTTTCGCTAAAGGCCCCTTCCACATGAATTTTCTTTCAGTCTTCTGGTTTTGAGATTCATAATGGCTTAGGTCACTAGTAAATTGATGTTGAAGAAACCAAGGCTATGAAATGAAACCTTTCCGTACAAGAAGTAATGTTAAGTAAAAAAATACATACCAAAGAAGTGGGAGTAGGAAATGGTTAATTCAAAAGTCATACCCTTTTTTCTTTTTTTTTAGATGGACAAAGTAACAGCTGGCTAAAACAGCTGCCAGTGTTCTGATTTTTGGACAGATGTTTTTTCCATGCAAATTTAAGTTCACAAAGACCAGATGCTTCCCATGGTTGTTTGAAACCTTTTCTCCATGTTCACTATTCTGTGATTTGCTTTGAGCTAGGGCTTTAGTTCTGAATTTTTCATTGTTTATATTTATAAAGTTGTCAGGCAAGACAAGAGATATTAGGTTCAAAATGAGATTTACTTTGACATCCCACTGCTGCTTTTGACATATTTTCATTTAGACTCAAAGGTAAAATTATCGCACATGGCACTGTACTTGCCTGTATATAATGTGTACATACATAGATAAGGTAAAGAAATAAAAACAAATGTTTAATGTAAACTTTTACTAAAATTTAGATATTAATTTGCTTTAGAAAGGTCCATGTTCCCCGTTTCAGTAATGTTGAGGAAAATTTGAGTATATCTACTTGCTCACATGAAGGTTGGACTATTTCCTAGAATTGTACTGGAAAACTGGAAAAGAAAACAAACTACAGGATTGAGTTCTAAAATTTTCTGGACCTAATCTTGATCTTACGAAATGCTGAGCATGCTGTCACTGAGCCAAGAAAATAATTAGGCCCAGCAATTACAACAACTGTTTAGCCTCAAGGATGAGAGAGATGTCTCCTTGGATTCAGCTGGACAGTTCCAATGTTTTGCTCTGAGTCCAAAAGTAGTTGCTGTGCTGGAAAGAGTTCAGAGCACTTAGCATATTGTTAGATAGACACTTAAATGAGCCACAGATTGATCTTGTCCTCAGGTTTAGGGCTTTGCAACTCGTTATTTTTCAGCATAGGCTGAAGTGATGACAGACAATTAAAGAGAGGTAATTGCAATGAACTCTGCATATTTCATATGTGATGGGACATAAGGAGAAGCTGGGTTCCCAAAGTTTGTTGCCAGAGCCCTGGTATAGAGGTAGTTAAGACAAAAAATGTTAGACCACACCCTTCTCAGTGAGAACAGCACATCCATATAAAATTATTTTGGCTGTGCTGAAAGAAGAATTAAGCACAATCTTTTGCCTACATAGCAAAGGAAATAAAGATTAAACAATTTAATCTTTATGATTTTATGTGTATGTTTTATTCAATTAGTCATTCTGTTCGAGAAATTTACGGCATGTATGTCCTCAACTATTAATAATGTCTTATCTCTCTGGTCAAGGAGTAGAATAAGAATGACAGAGAATAATTATAATACCTCAGATTTTAAATATTTAATGGTCATACCTGATGAAGAATACCTGATTCACACTGTTTTCAAGGAAAGACATTTGCACTACCAAAGTAATGGAGGCAGTTAATCCTTGTATGGAAAATATATATAAGCTTCTTAGCTTGTCCTTAAGCTATTTTTATTTCTACTACCTTCATGTACTTTGTCAATTATTAAATGTATTGTAGTATATATGCCTGAATTGTATCCCTGTAACCGATGTACTGCATACTAATTTTTTAATTTCCTGTTATCTCCTAGAGGCAACTGTTTATGTGTTTTGTGCCTTGTACTGTCTTCAGAGCCTGGGGGAATGGTGTGTCTTATATTTTTAGTCAATTTTTTGCTTCTTGGGGTCTCAGGACCCCAGATATATAAAGTATATCTATTGCCTATTTGGTCAAGTCTGCTGATGCTGACTGGGGACAGTATCAGACAGAATGCAAAAAGCAAATTCCTAGCAGTAGTCATAAAAAAAAAATTCTGGCTTTCCCCATGGCAGCTTAATGCTGGCCTTAAAAAATTAAAAATTAATCAAAATTCTGAAAGTATATAATTTAAAGCTCTGCAAAAATTATGCTCTGCTTCCAAATCTCTTGCTGCTTTACATTGCCCTAACTCATACTTACAGTGCTTGGATATATAAAAGTACTTTTTTATTCTTCCTTTTTTCAGACTTTTGATCTCAAAGCATATCCTTGTGTTAGGTATGTACTGAGGAACAAAGGATTTATGATCTTTGAATTTGTGTCAGTGACCTTTGTCAAGAGCATTATTATGCATAGTAAGGTCTCCTGGTTAACCTTCTCTATCATTATATCCAATAGTTCTTGTGATACCTCATTTGGATACTTCCTGGGAAATTCTTTCACATCTGTCTTCATTGATACCCGCTCTTCTTTCAAAATTAGTCTCAGGGTCATTCCTTGATCTTTTGTTAGAAGTCTTGAGAAGGATTGAGCATTTTTCACATGGTCCTGCAGACACTGTTGTATGAAAGTTAACTCTTCATACCTTGTAAGAACTAGATAGAAAGTACTTTAGTTACTTTTGCAGAAAGTGCCATGTTTTATAAAAATTCACAAGGCAAAATTAGAAAATAAATAAAAGAAGAAGAGATACTTCTGCTTAAATAAGTAGTATAAGAGAAATATTTTAAAGATAACCTTGTGTCAGAAACTCAGAGTTTCAAAATCATAATTCTTTTTCCTCAGTTCCTCTCTTGGTTAGAGTGTACTGCATAATGAGACATTTAAACTCTCTAGAGACACTGGTTCATATAAAAGATGTAATGATGAGATAGCTATGCTATATGAAGTAGCATATCAGTAAGAAATTTAAACATATGTTGAGGTTTTTGTGGTGGTTCTTTTGGGGGTTTTTTGGGGTTTTTTTTGTTTGTTTGTTTTGGCTTTTTTGTTTGGTTTTTTTTTTGTTAAGGTTTTTTGTGGTTTATTTGGTTTTTTAAGACAACCTTTTAATTAGTTTCTATTTATGCATTTTTATACAGAACATATTTATCCTGGATTCATGCATCTAAGAATGCAAGTATAGTGAAAACATTATTTAATCATAATGGCATCTTGATAGAAGCACAGAACTAAAAAATCTTTCAGGGGTCCATTCAAATTTAAGAAAGTGGAATTCAATTCTCAAATAGTTACCCAAGGCAATCTAATTATTTTTTCATATCTGACTAAGGACAGTAATAAATAGTGGAGGAGTGGGAACCCTAGAAATCACAAGCATTGGTCAGATACTAGCATCCAAATAATGGGAGTAAAGGTAAATCCACAAATTTTTATTAGAAATTACTGCAGTTTTTGCATGATTTTCTAAAATAAAAAGTACTGTTATTATGTAAATTTTCTGTTCTTATATGCTTTGTTCTTTTTGTAAACAGAACCAGCACCAGAAAAAACCACCACAAATTTGTGTGCATTTAGAGGAATGAAGGAGTTACAAATCATATCACTTGTGCTTTTACTTGTAAGTAGGGTCTGTGGTAATTTAAGAATTGCTAAAGGGGTTATGGACATTTCATTAACTTCAGTCAGCACTATTTCCATGGTACAAATCAGGCGATTCTGCAAATATCTCAGCCTTTCCACCATTCAAATTTTGCTTTTCACTTTTCATAGAATAGCTGAAAAATGCCCTTCCTTGATTGCTTTTTTATTTTCTTGCTCTTTTCCTTCCTTTATTTTTTAGTATATGAACTGAGAAGAGTTCATTAGACAAGAACAGTTAAATATATTTTGTCTAAAGATGTCTGACTGTTCTCTGTATTTGAATTGTAACATGCAATTCAACTCTATGTCCTTACAGCACACATTGGTGGATTTTACAAGCACTAAAGAGCATCGAACCACTAGGTTAATGTTCCCACAGACATAGAACATTAGATTACTATTTCAAAAAGCATTACCTACCATTTGGTATGCTCAGACAGCCATGTGTACATAAATTGCTAACTAGTGTTTGACTCAATTTATGCAAAGTAATCAAAACTTGCTCATTCAATCCATTTCCTGGCAACTACAATGACTCATTAGTAAATTGTCTGCCTATAAGCACTCCAAAAACATGGCTTCTTCCCAAAATTGTTTGCATTACCTGGATTACCTTTAAGCTTAAATAGGTATTTCACAAAATACTAAGAAATGGAGTCAGGTTTATTAAGTTAATCATATGATGGCCCGCTTTTATGGATGCATTGTTCGGGGGAACAAGTGGATTACTCAATTTATGCAATTTCAGAGAAAAAGAGAGTTCATACAATGTTCTTCCATAAATCTAGAGGCCTCTTTCTCTGGTAGAAAATACACATAATAAAATAGTCCTTTGCTACACTTCCAGCTGAAGAGAAGTGACAGACATTGATCAGGACACTGATCCCCAATAGGTTAAAAACTCTGATAGGCTTCATGGTCTTAGGAAACATTGTCCCTAACTACTGTGCTGAGTAGTATTTCAGAGAATTTCATTCTCTGACACTTCATCCTTCACCACAATAAGCTTATACACTGAAAGCAGAATTTATTTGCTTTGTATACTGTGTCTAGATTAAATGAAAACAATGCTCAGTATATATTTCTGTGGTATGCAGTTACTGTGGAAAATTGGAGAGATTGCAAATAATTTAAAGGAAGAAGCCATCAATTACATAAGGTATTTGCATTAAGACAGCCTATTCAAACACCCTGAAATTACCCCTGAAATGAAGCTTTCTAAATTTTATCACAATAATATATAAAATCTAGATTTTTTACACCAATATCTGTTTACACATATAGCAAATCTATAATACAGCACATAAAATTTACTGTATCATGCAAAGCTACTCATTTACTTTGGTTTTTTCTTCTTTTTCAAGGTAAGAAAGAGAGTGAAAAACTACTGTTTTGCCCTAGGTTCTAGTAAGAACCTTGTGCTGCTTTCTGGGAGGGAGTGCCCTCGCCGCTCCTAGATGGGCTCAGAATCATGCTCTGGCATTGACTGGGAGAGTATTTGTGGCCCTGGGACAAGCATTGGCAGGAGCTGTGCAGCCAAGCAACAGTGGGTTATTTGCACTGTGCTAACAGTTTGGTGTCAGTCAGTGCTACTGAGGGTACAGCTGCTTGTGTGCAAGTGTTCAAGTCTCTTTCCTGGCCCTGATTAGCTTACTAGGGCACCTGTAATCAACACAGTCAGATTTTGCTCTCTGTTTCATTGCTTGCTTGTTTGCTTGTTTTGCTTTTAGATACCAGCAGAGCAACAAATTCTAGAACATTTCAACATGGCCTTAAACAGAAGGTGATGTACTTACGCACAAAAAAATTAAATGGGAGAAAGGATAATTCATTACACTGGATGCTTATGTTTAGGCTTAGAAGGTTTTTAATAATTCCCCAGTCCGTCAGAACTTCTGTGAGACTACCAAATCACTTGGCTTCTCTGTGTTTCTGTTCCACACCTGCAAAGCTGTACTTTCCATTCCTCCCAGGAGTCCTGTTAAAATTATAAGGCTGGCTGACTTTCTGACAATTGCAACTCTGTCTCAATGCACAAATAAATAGGGAGTGATTGTTCCTAGCTCTGATTGTTAGAACAAATTTAGTCTATAACTGTCTTGATTATTCTGGAGTTCAGCAGCTATTGCCATAGCAACCTGTTTTAATAACTTACAAAGTGCAGAAAATACACTAGAATAAGGTTAATTCTGTGGTTAGGCACTGTACATAATGCCACTATCTGGATCCCCATAGAGACTACAAGGAATGCACATTCTAAACAGGAGATTAATCAACAGATCAAAGCATCCTACTTACCAATGAATGAAGATTTCTTCCTCTTTTCTACAAAATGCTTTTATTATATGAAACTTTTTTTTTTAAAGGAGATTATTCATTTTAAACCATATTATCTAAGTGAAAGCAGTACTGTTTACAGAAACTTTTTGGCATTAACTGTCCTATCTGTGGAAAATATTATGCTCCTGGATCAAAAAGCAGGTTATTCTTTTTCTACATCTTTGTGTCCCACCAAATGCCAAATCGTTGCAAGAACATGCTCTTTCTGACAATGCTTTAAAAATTTTGCTCATTTACAAAAGGTTAAATTCTTCAATTTCAGCTTTGCTTTCTTTTTACTGGAGTGGATTTTCTCGATAATTGTTTTTTTTAAAGCCTTTATTTTCTCATTTTGGATCAGTGATATTTAAGATCCAAAGTCATTAGTACAGATAAGTAATATATTGGGAAGGATTACTTTGATGATTACCTACCATGAGAAACGGACAAAAAAAAACCTCATTTGTTTTCTGTAGAAGTCTTTTAAAAATAAGGCAGTAAGACATTTGTAATATAGCATACTTACAGATTTTTGTGTGAGTCCCATCAAGGTAATTTTACAAGGAAGCAAATATTGCTAGGGATGCCTCCTGAGAGTTGTTGCTTTCAATTCAATTCAAGTTTGTAGACTATTTTGATTTTTGAACTTTGATGTTTGAACATAGACTGGGAAGAGAAATAGCAGTGTGGGGAGGAAACCCAGAACTCAGAATATGAAGTACTGGGTTCAATAAAGTACAAATATTGAATTATTTTTCAGTAGTAAAAGTAACATGTTTAAATGTAAATATTGACACATCAGAAGTACATACATATGGACTGACTACAAATGTGTACTGCAGCCACTAGTGTCACATTAATTGCTTTAAAAATATGTAAAAATTTCCAAGAACAGTCCAGCTGCTGAGGAGAAGGATACTTCTGTACCTGTGTTCTGGCTCATCACAGTGTTTAACTGACACCAAGTACTCAAAGGATAAACCTTGATTTTTGAATCCATGACCAGGAGGCTAGGTATGCTAGGGAAAGCTAAGACATAAAAGCAGCCATTTTTACACTGACTGCTTCCCATAAAGAAATGTATCTTCTCTTTTCTTAAATTTGGGCTGAGTTTGCTACTTCAAGGTATAATTATGAAACCATATTTTTTCTTCTAGTGAACTTAATCAAGATTTGCATGAAAATACAAGCTTGACAAGCCAGAACAATGCAAAAATTTCCTAAGTTAGTGCACCACCCACTGAGAATAGTGTTGTATATCTGAATCAGACATGAGTCAACATCTACCAATTATTTAGAAGGGGATAAGGTAGCATAATGCAAAACAAAGTTCTTTATTTTCAGTAACTACAGAATTAAATACAATATTTTAGATCATAATTTCCTTTTCACTTTGTTGTGTGATCCAAAGACTAAGGGTTGCAGTGCAAATTTTGTTTATTTTTAATTTCTGTCATCAAGCTCAGATGAGCCAACACAATTCCCATCATCAGTCAACAGTGACCTTGAGGTTTTGTTGCCTCACCCATAGACCCAGGCAGGTGTAGACTAGAATGTTTGTTCTCACCTTAAGAAACACTTCAGAAGGTGATATTGGGCAATCACTGTGACTCTGGCCTGTCCACTGAACTTCTAATCTGCCACCCATCATGAAGAAGAAATATTTCTGTTTCTTCTTTAATTCAGCTCTAACAGTCAGTTTTAGTGCTTTCATAAATGTTTTTTGAAAATGCATTTGGACTAAGATTTGATTCAGAACAGCTCCTGAAAGAAACAGGAATAGGAAATTAAAGTGTTGATGTGTATTCATAGTATTCAAAAGCTTTTAAATCCTTTCCTACCTTTTCATTCTTTCCAAGTGCTGGCAGGAAGGTAAGTGCTTCAAACAACCTTCCCTCTCCTCTGAAGGTGATAAAAAGTTTATATTCATGCTGAATTGTACCTGTGTTGTTGCAGTTTTGAGCTGAATTTTATCTTATTGTTCCCCACAGAGTAGGGAACATACCAATATAACTCTAATATTAATAAACATCTGTTGCCATGGCATTTTATCTTTGGCTATGATGCCAAAGGTAAAATTATAAATTAAAAAGTTAGGGTTTATATATATATGATTTTAAAATTTATGTATTCAAAACTAATTTTGATGCAGGTTGTCTGATACAGCTCTTTGCTCGTTTTTTTAGATCCACACATGCTTATCCTATACTGGAGAGTTGTTGACTTGCAGAGTGGTTATATTAAAATATACTCTATACTTCTTTTTGAAATAAGTTTTTTCCCTAATATTAGCAAGATTTAGATTAATGCAATGAAGAAAAAAAATCCAGGAGTAATGATCACTGGACAGGAGATTAACCCTGTCTCAAATCCTAAGAAAAATTGGATGAACTACATCAAAGTAATACATCAAGTAATTTAAGGGCAGACTAGTATGACTTATTTTAAAACTAGGTTGAACAACAGCTGAAAGAGGCCAAAGGAAGGAGAAATGAAAATTCTCAGGTAGTTAGGTAGAGGGTTAGAAACAGAGAAGTGTATGTTGCAAAATAAACAGAGGAAAAGTTGATCAGTGATGCATGCTTCAGGAAATATGAAGAGCAAATAAAACAAGAACAGGAAAGAGCCACCAAAGTCCTCAGAACAAAGGATAAATTTATAGGAGACAACAAAAGTAGCTTGTTTTGTTAAACTTATCAGTACTGAAGTGACTATAATGTATAATATAAAACTATGCAACATATATGCAATATAAACATGCAAATATATATATTCCATGTATAAATATGCAAGACATGCTTAAAAGCTGCAAAAAATAAGGCCGCAAAAAAACCATATTTAATATTTTTTAGGAGAAAACAAAAAGCAAGATTAATCTCAAAATTATTAAGGGAGGAATCCAATTTTGGACAGCTGTCTTACAACATTCTCTAGCAGAATGAGAGACAGGTAGAAAACAACTGATTTTTAAGAAGAAGCTTGGTGTGTTTATGACATGACCATATGACCTGGTCCCCTGACATGAGAGCGTGCTAGGCACAAGGGCCTCTTGTAGCTCTCTGCGATGTTTGACCTCCTGATGCTGCTAAGCAACGTATTCTGCATGACCACTTTGAATTTGAATGGTCCATGGCCAGACATAGCCTCAAGATTCAGTAAACACATTTTGTATGAATGTCACCCATTTAGTATACATAACTCAGCAAACCTGTTGAAAGGAAGCAATAATGAAAGTAGAATATAAAGGTCTTAATATACAATAAAAGCCTCTGTATGTGCTAATTCTACAGCATAATACTAATACAATATTTATATACAAAATAGACATGTTTAAAGTCCTAAGAGCCTGCCATATGCATTATTTGCAGAGAAAAAATAGCAAAGGACAGTGTTGTCTTAATTGCTCTGGTCATCTCGAAGACAATTTGGCTCAAGCAAGGTCATGTCCTCAGCTGAAGGCAGCACACTGTCTGGCATTAGAGAGAACTGAAAAAAACCCAGTCCCTGAAGTTTCTTCCCAAGAGTAAATGCTATTTTTAATTGGTGAAAAATAGAGCATACTAATTCTATCAAATCCGTGAATGAATTACATATGTGACTATGTTCACTTGATTAGGGTATTGCTTATGAAGACAGTTTTGGGAATGGAAATATATAAATAAGCATCTAAGGAAATTTTGTCAGGACAGCACTGTATACAGAGCAAAATCTGGAGGAATTATAGTCTCCTGCCCTTGGAAAGCTTTTTGTGTCAGTTTTTAAAAATTCATAAAAAGCTGAAGAGCTCCAAAACCACCCAACTTTTTCTTAAAAACAACAACAAAAATATTAGTATTCCTCCATTAGAAATTACTAAGAGTTAAGAAATTATCTGTTCCACTATTTCCAATCAAAAGTAAATACTGGAGAGTGTGTTTCAGGACTTTTCAGTAGGGGAAGAAAGATAAGATTTTTTTCATTTAAATAGAAAAAAGTAATGGGCATAAGCCAAATTTAAAAACCCACCAAGAAAAAAAAAAATCAAATCAAAACAAAATCAAATGAAACCAAAACACAACGAAGCAAAACCTCCTTAACAAAACAACACCAAATAGATACAAAATTCTTCCGGCTGCCCAAGAAGACACTATTTTACTGTGAGGTTGATCAAAACTGGCACAGGTTGCCCAGAGATGTTGTAGAATCTCCCTCTTTGGAGATATTCAAAAGCTATTTGGACATGGTCAAGGGCAGCCTATTCCAGGTAGCCCTTCTTTAGCAGGAGGGTTGGACAAGACAATCTCAGGAAGTCCCTGCCAGCCTTAACCATTCTGTGATTATTGTGTCTGTGATAACTCTGTATAGTTTTCTCAGATATCTAGATTGACATTTGCTTGTCTATATCTGTTGTTTAAAGAGTAACATGATGATAAAATTTGAAATTTTCAACATATTTTTGGTTGGATTCAGAATTAGTCCTATTTTTCACTTACTAATACCATGCAAAAAGACATATGAGCAAAGGATGTATCTTATATGTCAGTGATATAAAAAAAACCCCATACCAAAAAAAAAAAAAAGAGGAGAGATTATAACAATCAATTAAAATATTTTTAGAAGTATAATACAATAGCATAGAACAAGTCATAATGTCAGCTTAATTCTTCCTTGAACTAATTTGAGGTGCTATGGTTTCTGAGCAACTCTGTCTCTAAGCTGCCTGCTTAAGTTAATGTGCAAATGGCTATTCATGCTTCAGTGATTCTATATCAGCTTTTACTGAAGGTTGTTTTCAGAACTATTTTTACTATGTTTGCTGACTGATTAATATTTCACTTCTTAGCAGCAATTGAAAGAAAACTTGACTTGATAAAACAAATTAAACAGTAAGCCTTCACCATACTTGGATTGCTGCCCAAGACTTGTATAAGTCAAACCAAAGATCAACATATGTGGCAAACTTTATCAGCAAGCTAAGTGAGCATGTTGTGGAAAGAACTTTATGTTAAGTAAATGCCAAGATTTTTATTCATATGCACAAAATCCCAAAACCAGTGTAAGAATATTTTAAAAAAGTAACATCTATAAAATTAATCATAGATTCAGAAGAAATCCTGCATTTATAACAGTGCACAGGTTTGCTTTCTTTAACAAACCCAGAACTTTATAAGAATATGCTTCAGAAGTACTGCTTGCTGCACTGACTGATATTCACAACAGTGAACCCCTGAATTTCCAAGTGTTGGGTCTCTGGATCCAAGCTTAAAGGCAATGCTTGCTTTGGTGAACAATAGGTGGACCATATCAAACACAAACAGGCAAGTCTGCTTCCATTCACAAGGCTTTGGGGGGCTCACTTTATTGTAATATGCAATTATATATAATTTAAAATGCAGAGCAGGACATAGCACTAATTTGAACAGGGTAAGGAGGGAAGAGTATTGTGGATAGAGTTAATTTTGTGATTAGTAGCATTCAGTCATTCTGGGCAGCTGCCCTGAAGGGAAAGAAGGAAATCTACTAACTGCTTGGAGGTTTTGTCCCCCAGTAAATCACAACATAAAGATCAATTGTTACAAAAAAAAGGCTCAACTGACAAAACTAGTAGCTACATAGACAGAAAAAGGTACACGTATGCTATAAAACACACATATAGATGAAGGCAAGATCACTTGAGCTATATATTGACATGCATTGTGTCCATGCAAATATATACATGTATAAATTTAGAAGCAAGTATATAAAAGACCGGAGATGAAGACATATGTATGATTTTGAATTACTGTTTCTCTCATACCTGCATTAACAAAAGACTCTTTAGAGGAAGAAAATATGTATTTTACTCAAAAGTAAGAATGGCAAAATGTCCATAGAACTGATGGGCAGTTCAGGTTCAGACTACTGGCAATCATGCGTCAGCTTATTTAGCACACTGATATTCACACTGACTGTATTATTACTGAACCTATATATTCTGAACCTTATCAATGTCTGAGATTATGGGGTAAACTGTTCTCTACGAAGATGAGTATATCAAAGCAGTAATTGTTATACAAGTCATTCTAGAGTTATCCTTCAAATGAGAAAGACATTGACAGAGTAAATTGTTCTATAGAAACATTTTACTTTTCTAGTTCAGAGGAAGGAAAGAAGAACTAATACCAAGGAAACGTTTGTGGAGTGAGTCTTCTGCTCTTTGGAGGATGTGATTCAACCTTTTTTTACTAAATCAATTAAAATGTATAGTTTTGACACAGTTTAAATACTCACAGCTGAAACTAATATCCTGAAAATCCCTGTTATTCTGGCACTGAGCCCTGGAGGAAACTCAACTCTTTAGAAGATGCAGATTTTTGTCTCAAAATTTCTCAGGCTCCTGAAGTTTTGCTTCTCTAAGTGCCCAGAAATGCCCTGGTTTTTTTGAGCTCAAGAGACAGTGGAAATTTCACACCAAAACCTTACAGGTATTCCAGTATGGACTGTTCCTTACCTTCGGCGCTCTGCTCCTGCTGAAACCTAGCCACAATAAGGAAACACGGAAGAAACATTAAGCCAGGAACAAAGAAAGAGAAATAGAGACAGAAGCTCACTTATATAGATGACAAAATGATAACTTTCAATTCTGGTAGAAACCTAGTTTCAGTGACATTTAAGTGTAAGGCAAATCAAAGCAGGAATCAGAAACTGATCTCATGTATTCAAACACTGTGCTACAGAGTCCCACTTTTTGACTGAATGCCTTCCAAGGCTGAAGGCACATTTTTACCCCCAGTATTCCATACTAACTAGCTCAGATGAAGACTTTGGACACCATATCTACATGCTTAACCTTCTCTGAGTCCAGTGTAAAGCCTTGGTGTAAGGTTTCAGGCTCATCTTCAGGGACAGACGTAAGGAAGTGGGCATTTTAGTATATCGTGGATAGATTTCTACAGGGATTGAGAGCTTTTGGATCTAATTAGAAAGGGAAAACATCACTTACATACTGTGTGCTTAACATAATAGACAGGTTATGAGGCACAAATCAAATGCTCACATTTATGCAAGTGATCTGTGACACATCTTGACCTGTTATCCAAACTGTCTTGATTCTTTTTGTTGTCATTTGAAAAATAAAACAATTAGACAGAATAAAGAAACTGTGCCTATTCCTCTGATGATTTACTATCATTACATTCACAAGAAATACATTACTGGGCTATATTTTGAACACATTTTTATACATTTAGCTCATGACAGAAGCTGACTTCATAAAATTTTAACAGTTGTATAAACCTGCCTCTAAATTTTAGTTGCTGTTTCTTCCCATTCTCCCTCAAAAGTAGGCAAAATATCATATTAGGAAACTATATTTACAGTGTTTTGAACAAAGCATAATAAATAATAACTAATGAAACAATGTCTTTCAACTTGCAATTAGTCACAAATAAATTAATTACACCTCTTACATATATATAAATGGATGCAGTAAATTAAATTGGTGTTGATTGTTCGATCTGCAGATATATACTACATGATATGTAACTCATTGGATTCACTTTTCTGTCATCTTTCCCAGTTTTTACATAAAGTTTGGATGTGATTGCTATTCCTTCATACATGATTCAAAGGGCAGTAACTATGGATTTATATACTATAAAAAGTAATTTGATTTGAGCTCCATTTCTTCCCTAATCTTTCCTAACTTCCTGCTTTCCATTAGGTTTGCCACAGATCATCAAGTATTTCAGACAGCTATCTGCAACAGCCTATTTCCAATATCATCCTGATAAAGGAAAATCAAATCCTAGTGTATCCAAGTGCTCCTATTCCTTGCCCCGAAAGATTCTAATCTAATATCCAAAACACAAGCAAAGATATTTTTTACTTTTTCATAACACTTTCCCCTGAAATAAAGTTGAGTCCATGATTTTCTGACTCAAAAACTGAGATACACAGTTATATGTACCCTTGAAAGTTGTTAATGAATTTTAATACTAGAAAACCCATAAATAATTTAACTAATTATGGATTTGGTCCATTCTGACTAACCCATTTCTTTCAATAGTTATTGAAATATTCTAGGCACATCTTGGACAGCACTGCTCCAGACAGCTTGAAATTGAATCTCTGCAAAAATAATGCTGCTGAAATTCTAAGGGTGGAGAGCTGTTTGCGTTATAAGGACTGGGACAATTCACATTCGAGAGTGAAAAATAATGCCTCTGGGTCCCTGAGCTGAAATAAGTGTTTTCAATGGGCACAATTTAAATGAAGTGCAATATTTCTAGAGACAGAAAAACTCTATAGGCAATGAAGTAGATTTATTACAGTGGTTGGCATTAGTAGGTTACGTCTCTGGTGAGTATCTACCCCAGAGAAAGTGTTCAGCACAACTGAATGAAATTATGGGATAAAAAAAGTTGTAGAAAGCCATTTCATTAAAATATCTATGTAAGAAAGACAAGCTGTAAAATCAACAGGGTTAAAGAGAATTAAGAATTTCCATAATAACAATTATTTTAAGCCTTCTAGCACCCCTTACTGGAGTTCTATTTTTAATACCTGTTAGATAAACTAAGCTGGAAAAAACAAATAACCCTTTTAAACAGAAGCTCTGACTGAGGGAAGGATACATAAACAGACTCTAACTAGACGTGGAAGAGGATCTTAGCTGATATAACCCAGGGTGGTTTTTCTGAGTCAGGAGATTACAATTAACTTCTGTTTAAGTCCTAGTAGAGGGAGTTTATTCTACAGAATATGGTCTCAGCGTTGCATCTTAGAAGTCAAACATGCTCTCTTGCACAACAGCTTTCAAACAAGACTTGACTGAAGATCCTTCTAGGAGTGATTTATTTTGTTTAGTACTAAGAAAGCCGAATGACCCCAGTTCTAGGACAAGTAATAACTTTTGATTTCATAAACTCTTAATTTAAGAGGGATATAAAGGACCTTTATAAATCCTACTGCTCAACCTCTTGTTTAGCATATGCCAGAGAGCTATATCAACTGAAATACAGTGATGCACAGCCTCCATTGCCCTCCATTGAAATGCCTGAGATTCTGGTGTTGCTGAAGGCTGTGGCTGCCAAGAGTAGAAGCAGATAGTCTGAAGATACAAAACACAGTTACTCAGGATCTTTTCCCTCTTCCGCTGTAGCGCATCAGAATTGCATATGTTCTGCTGTAAGCCTGGCTCTCTTGAGCAAAAGAAAAGGCATAATTCTTTTGTTTACCTCCCCAGGGTCTTTATTAACACACATACTTGGAAGACATTATGTTATTAGTTGATTAGTAATGCAGGAATAATTTCCAACATGAACTTGAATTTCACATATGCCAGTGATGAGCTTTCATTATTCACTCCTTATGGTCTTGTCTTTTTAGACAGTTACTTGACAACAATAATGCTTTCCTTTTGAGAAATACTGATAATTTGTTTTGAAAAACTTTCCTGTAAGGAGATACTGTGCAGGGAATCGGCACAACAGTGCATTATGGAAGTAGAAATCACCCCACTGATTCCAGAGGCTGCAGATGGGTCATGCATATACTGTAGCCTTCCTGACCACCACCTGATTGGGCAGCCAGCATGGATAAATTCTCTAATGCCTGAGCTAATCTTCATATTACATTTACAGCTGCCAAGGTGAAAGGAGTGACCAATGCACATAGAGAGAGCACAGGCCAACACAAAGTTGTTGCCAGCTGCTGTTTCAGCTCTGGAGGATATATGTAGCTTGACTAAATTAGTGCAGTATTGTCTTAAACAGGCCTCAACAGCTCAGACACAGTTTTGAGAGCAGGACACTTGGAAAGGTGAGCTTTCCTCCTTCTCTGTACCTGTGACTATATTTAAATACTCCTTAACTATACATAAGATCTCAGCTGTTTATTTATATATAATTTCTGTCTGGGACAGTAGCAATCATGGAGTCAAGCTGCCCAAGAAACCAGATCCTACTTCTAAAACATTTACCTTCAGAAGCAAAGTAAAAAAGAATATATTGAAAAATATATGCTCAGACAAAAAATATCATATGATTAAAATCCAGACTAAGGAACTCCAGCAGTTTTCTCTATCTCCAACAGCCCCCTTGTTCTATAGTGTGTTAATTTATATCAGGCTGTTTTTTCTTCTCTGGGTTTAACAAAATAGCTCCTAACTGATCTCATTATTATTAAATGTTATGACCCAAAACTTTATCAAGATATTCCAATCATTTTAACCAATACCCTTTTTCCCTTTTTTAGCCTTTGTTTCTGTAGAGTTTAATGTATGTACTTGAATCATTTAACACAAAAGACCCCTGTGTCTTTGTTCCAAATGGGACTATCCAAATTATAAATCTACCTCTCCATTTGCAGGTACTAATAAGACAGATGTCAGTACTTTGTCAAAATCGTACCATATATGTTGTGGGCACACACAAAATGGTGCTTAATGCTTGTTCTCATTGCCTTCATGTTTATGTTTTTTGCACATAAAATTATTAACGTTGTCTGCCCCATAGTCATCATGTACGTTTGTTGGAGCTATCTGATAAAGCTGATAAATGCTATCAAATTCCACATAAAGATGTTAATTATTTGTTTTCTTCAGGATTTATTCCTAAATTTGTTAAAAGCTACCCTGTTTTCATTATTACTAGCTGTTGTCCATCTGCTCACATTTTAAACGTGTGTCTTGTAAAATTATTTTTCACGAGAAAGGTAATAAAATACATCAGACAAAATGATCAATTTTTAAAGATAGATTTCTGTGTTTTCTTTATTTTCTTTTTTTTTCTTTCTTTATTATACAAATCAAAATTTCCATACAACTACTGATTCTTTGAGTTGTTATGTAGAATGTAACTTGCAATATAGCATTACTCTAAGCTGGTACTGCACTACTTCATCACAGCTCCATTTTGTGCACAATGCCTAGGGATGGGATAAAAGAACTCAGAAAAGAAATGCCTTTTGAGCCCCAGAGCTTCTGCTCCACAGAGGAGGAACATAAAACCATACAAAGGATGCCGGAAAGGACTTCAAGATATTGCTTAGTCCTTCCTTTCCTCTCTCAAGCAATTATGTCTGGGGCTAGCTTGAAAGTTGTTTGTCTAATATTAAAATTTTTCAATGAGTAATGTAAATCTCTCCTGCTGCAATTTAAGCTCTTCATTTTTTTGTATTGATCATGAACATAAGAAAGGGATTTTTCCCTTCCTCTTTGAGGCAGTTTTTATGTACTTGAATGCCATTACCGTGTTTCTCTTTGTTTGCAGACCCTAAAGAACCCAAGTAGTCTTTTCTAAAAGAACCCATCCAGTCTTTTCTAAAAAATCATGGTTTTTAAACCTTCAATCATTCTTGACTATTTTGTCCATTTTTTTCCAATTGTTACACATTATGCTTGAAGTACAAAGGTTACAGCACAGAGATTACAAATTATGTATGACATATGAGAATGAAAATATATTGTATGAATGCCTTAAGTATAACTCCCTTTTTTACTACAGCATAAAATTGGTCATTCACATGTAACATCCAAATTTAAAGCAAAAGACAATTTTGACAGGCTATTACCATCCTCCCCAAACTACTTTTGCTCTGAACTACCACTTACATGCAGACCACCTGTCTGTACTAAGTATAGCTTGGTCTCCATGTGTTTATATGTAAATTTGTTCCCAATTCTATATCGGAACAATAAAAGTAGTTCTTATTAATTAAATATCAACCAGTATACCTTCCGGACTAATGCCTGTGTAAGGTTGATTCATTGCAAGTATTATTCTATCTTGAACCATTAATAGTACTTCTGGATGTGATAATCCAGCTAATTATGGACAAACCACTAAACAATTTCATTTAGACTGTTCTTATCATTAGAAGACTTGTTAGGTGTCAGTTGC
The DNA here is from genome assembly GCA_013399835.1 of Leptocoma aspasia. NCBI lineage: Eukaryota > Metazoa > Chordata > Aves > Passeriformes > Nectariniidae > Leptocoma > Leptocoma aspasia. The sequence continues at coordinate 35 of VXAX01007718.1, read as the reverse complement.
GTGTTTTTTGTATTTCTTTGTTTGTTTGTTTTTTA
>VXAX01007716.1:13536-59540 GCA_013399835.1 Leptocoma aspasia | reverse complement strand
AAAAAAAAAAAAAAAAAAAAATTATTCTGTACCATGAAGGGATTGCTTGCATCAAGGGTTGCACCTCATTTTCTCTCACACATTTCCCTTGCGAACAATTAAGCACCTGCAGTTCTAAGATGATGTTTGCAAATGACTTGAATCCTTCAAAGCAGCCTCATCACAGATAAGCATTAGGGAAAGAGTGTAAACTCTTCCAATTGCCCAGCTCCCTTCCATGGTTGCTGTCCAGTAATCAGCACTGGTGGTAGCCTTGCAAAACAAATAAATCTTTAAACAATAAGCTACAGATTAAAAGCCTGAGAGGATCCCCTGTGGCTCATCCAGAAATAAGAACATTACAGAGAGGGCTAGAGACTGGTGGTGCAGAAAGTTAAGTCACTGGAGACACGAGTTCATATTTGATGCATGGGTAGAGGTGAAATGGGCTTATGGCCCTCCGACACTTCAGGGATTTGTTCCAACTGCAGCACTTGCACAGTAGCCTTGTCCTGATGAGCCTAAGGACTGGAATAATGGATGTCCTGTAGGCAGAAACAACTGAGCTTCAACAGCAGCACTGTGTACAGATCTGTACTCAGTACCTGCTTTGTTTGTTGTCAGAAGCACCACGGGGTACCTGTCATCCTTGGGTTTAAACACCAACTACACGAGTGAGATCAGTGTAATACTAAACCTGGCCGGGATCATTTCTGCCACTGACCAGTGAAAGATGTGTATTTCACCTTCTCCTTATCTCTCTCAGAATCAGATAAAGTGTTGCACCTGCTGGCAACCCTCCCTCCTGAGCACAACTGTACCTTCCTTGGGACATCCAGAGGAATACAAGCAGCAGGAGGACATGCTGTAACAGAGAGTGTGTGTGCAAAGCAAGGTGTGCTACCCCTCACCCTGAAAACTTAGAAGGGGAAAACATGGACAGCCCTCTCTTAGCTGTCCTTGATGGGGAATCAATTCCATGCCAGCATGATCAGAAAAGAAGTAGTCGTTCCAAAAATCAGAGGAGTCAGCTTTTTTGAAGCTGCTGTTTCTCCCAGCAGCACACACGGCACAAGAGAGAAACACAATTCCTTCAGGGAGCAGCCATCCCTGTGCCAGGACCTGGCTCCCCTCAAAAGAGGAAAGGAAAAACTCAGAGCAAGAGGCCTGAAGCAGCACTGCTCCCTTTTCCTTCATGGCACAAGCAGTGCCCTCGTGCACAGCACAGCCCTTGAGGGAACTGATTCACTGCACCCTGCTCACCCAGCTGCATTTGCCTGGTGAAAGAAGAATTATTTAATTCAAAATGCAGTAATACCTCAAAATCCACTGGCTATGAAAAAAAGGACACTGCCACACGATTCCTACCTTCTATGAGGCATTGGAGCAGTAAATCCAGGTCCTTTTCCATTAAAAACAAAGCAAAAACAAACCCGACAAAGTAGGTGCATAAAAAGGATTTTCCCCTACGGCTGACACTGAATCTAAATTAAACCAAATTGTTTTCATAATTTGAAACCTCTGGTTTCTCCATAATTACAATGTTGTGAAATGAGCAGGAACAGCTAATATATACCCACAGGGAAAATTACATTTAGTGACCCTATAATGATCCAGGATGAAGAAGATGCAATAAAGGAACCCAGAGTATTCACTAATGAATAAGAGCAGTAAGAAAGGAGGAAACTAAACTTAACGAATGTATATAGGATTTTGATGTAGAACCTGCAGGCAAAAGTAACCAACAGTTTTATTCCAGCAATGGTCTTAGCCATAAAACACTTCATTAGCGACAATCAACTCTCCCCATCTGCAGAATGCTCGACAAAAAACTTCTTTAAAAATATTTTGCCTTTACAACATGCCATAAAGAGATGTTAATATCTATTAAAAATGAAACATTCTGCTAAAAACTATATGTAAAATCATCTGATTTTAGAGTGGCTGCTTCCATCTACTTTTCCCTTGCACTGCTGAACAGTCTTTCTGTTGACCATCAAAATTAAAACAATCTCACAGTGATACTGTGCTTTCCTTTCCATTTTAAAAAAATTTTAAATGTTTTTGTCTAGGTCTTTATTATTATTTGTTAAGTGCTTAGCAAAAACACCCCAAAACTAAAAGCAAACCACTTACACAGGTGATTATGGAAAATTACAGAATTACAGAAAGTTAGAAGACATTTCCCTTCCTACACACAATCTTCCCTTGTTTCTTTCTCACAATCCTTTGCTCCTTGCAGTATGAGAATATCCATGAGAACAGGTAAAGAGAAGGCAAAAATCAGTTGAAGCCCTTATTATGGTATGGCTCAGCTAGTGCAGTGTTAGCTGATGGCAGAGCTTATCATGGTCCATACATGTCTCGCACATATTACAAACACACCATCCCTTTTTCCATAAAACCTATCTGACAATCTGCTTATTATTCTAATCACAATTTTACAGTGGCAATCCTTGGCCTGTAGTTAACACAGTGTCCTGGCTAAAGCCCAGTGTGAGGAATCCCTCTTGGGAAAGGCAAGTTCCCTCTCACTGACATAGTTTGCACGAATTAAACTGCATTTGCACATGGCATTTGCACTGTACCAACTCTGATTCTTGTTCATGCTGTGACACGTAGAGACAAAAGCAGAGAATAAGCTTTAGCCTGCTCCAGTATAATTAAAGAATGCAGTAGTCTATACAAGCAAACTCTACCCTGCCTACTTAACACTCCTATCCTTCAGGATTAAATATACACTCGTCTCGAGAGTATAATTACATCCGGTATCAAAACTTGACACTCTATTCTAATAGCTTTATAAAATTTGTGAGAAGGGTGAGCATCATGGCTGCCATTTTCTTCCAAATCCATGAGAAACCCTTCTCCTACCTCTCAGGAGCTATGCATCCACCAGTGTCCTGCGCTGGTAGAAAAGACTAATTGTTCAGAAAATAGGATTCCAAAGAATTTTCTAAAAATTCTCATTTTTAGAAATTTACTCTTAGAAAATTTGAATTTTTTATTAAAATAGTCTTATGTTACAAACAGTGTTATAGGCAGCAGACAAATAGATGATTGGCATTTTGACTGTGAATTAGAAACTCCTCACTAATAAACGAAGAGTGTAAGACTGCCTGTGCAAAAGTTTTAAGCACATGCCTTTCTTATATTCAGAACTGCCCACAGAAGTTAATAAATACGTCAGAGACTCATTTCATCTCTCAGCAATCTGCTAGATGAAGAATTGTGAAGCCATTTATTCTGCAAAATCCCATTAGTTTTTGATAAACTCTTTCAGACAAACGGTAATTTTGAATGATTCACCTGAACAAAATAATGCACCCACACTTTCAAAATGCCATTGGGGTGAGGTCAGGCAGAGAATGAGTCTGCCAGGGCAAATGACTGCATTTGTCTCCTGTCACAGTCCTTCTCTTTGGGCACAAAAAGTACTTCCGTAAGGTTACAATTAGACAGAGATCGAGAAAACGGATTGATTTTTCATTTTCTGGAAGTTTTCAAGAAATTTAGAGTAATAGACCCTTTCAAAAAGCTTCAGATGCTCTGAGAGTAGGTGGGGCTGTGTGTGAATGGGGAAGCCCTCATCCCCGTGGGTTTTGATGTAGGGGAACCAAGGAGCACCCTTGTTTCACTTACATATTGCTACATATGCACAGTTGTGAACGTTTGTGGAAGGAAACACACAGTACCTGGGTTTCCAAATACAACACAGTCCTTGGCAGAGATCCCTAATCCCCTTTGGATGAGGGCTGCTAAGCTTTTATGTAGAAACAAGCTTCAGCAAATTTGAGAGGGATACAAGAGGTTTGTTCTAAGGATATCAGCTGAGGCCCTGACCCCAAGACAGACAGGAATAACTGCTACTCCAAGCATGGTTACACCTGCCCATAGATCTTGTAATGAATGCACTAGAGGAAAAGCCATCCCATTGCCCTCAGGCCCAATCCTCCTTGTCCTTCTCCTGTAGGGAGCAACAGCCCAGCCTCAGCCAAACCCAAGCCTCTCATGGTCCAGGTTTCAAGATTCCATCTTGCTCATGTTTCCAAGAAGCTTGAACCTGGCTCTGTCTGGGACACCAGCAAACTTTCTGATCACTTCAGACCAACTGCTAGGGAATGACAACCTTCCTTGAGTGCCTTTTCAATGATCTGATGTACTAGTCCCAAAGCTAGCACTGAGAAAACTTGAATCCACACTCAGTTACTGCAGTGCTGACATTGCAGCATGGCTGTGCATGAGGTGATACTTGCTTGGATCCAAACAGGACAGAGATGATCATCAGTCAGTTATTAAAGCTTAAATCCTGTTTTCATCACACAAATTCTGCATGGAAACAACTAAGACAAGACCCATTTCTCTAAGTAGCTGCCTAAATTATGAAAGCTGAGGCTTAGTGGAACTTCAGAGATACAAGTATCTTTTGCTCATTCACAAGCACCAGAATTAACTTCAGACCTAGGAACATCACACAGATACAAGCAGTCAAACAAAATTGCATTGGATCTCCATTGGGCAATCTACACAACCCAGCAGGATTTTGAAATGATTCCATGGAACTCCTCTATGTGAATGGCACCAATTCAACATACTTTTGAGATGACTGAACCTTCTGTGATAATCCATAATTTTAGAGCTCTATACATTTAAGTCTGCCATCAAAAAAACATGAATAGACAAGTGGTTGTAATACCTGCATCACTTACATCACCCAGGAAAACTCTGATCATGTGACACAGACCCACACCACAACATACCTCTGTTGCACTGTCATTCACACCCTCCATGTAGCAGACTTTTAGGGCAGAAACATTTGTGAATGAGCACTGCCAGGAATTTAGTGGACAGCAACATTTCTTCAGATGCCATTGCACTTCCAGCTCCTAATTATTCAAGTGCATTTTAGGTTACTTTAAAAATACATCCTATACTGCAAAACATAAAGTTTAAAAGCCCTGCCCATAACTGCAATAACTACAGTGATCACACATAACACATTTTAAGCCAGCAAAGTACATATTCCCTTGCTTTGGTAAGATTTGGGCACTTCATGGCAGAGGACAGTGCCATTAAAGGATTCCTGAACAATTTGGGGTTACTAACCTTTTTCACAAAGGTAGATATAGAATAGTATCACAGAAAGCTGAGGAAATTAATTGCCCCAAAAGTTTATCATAATCTAATCAAGCATGGTCAGCTAAGCCCTTCAATGGGCATTTAAGAGTTCTTTGGAGGAAGATCCAATTCCACTGCTCTTCCCTTTTTCTATGAATACAAAGCCCTTCTGTCTTTCCTTGGCGAAGTATATGTCAATTTGCAGATTCTCCTTAAAACAGCAAGATCTGGGCCTCTAGGCTTCCCTTGATCCACTTGGTTTCTTTGCAACCTGAGGCAGCTGAAGACCAGTTGAATATACTGAAGCACTGAATCACAGAATGGTTTGTGTTGGAAGGGACCTTTAAAAGTCATCTAGTCCAACGCAGAGCCCACAGCACCCTGGCAATGAACACAAGGATTGCTGCTTCTGGGAGGTGGGCTGGGTGAGCTGGCAGCATGGCCAGGGGCAGAGGCTGGCATGGGTGCTCCTGTGACACCAGTGCCAAGGTGGCCCAGAAGGGAGGCCTGGCACGGTGTACTGGTGCCAGGAAAACTGTGCAGGATGTGCACCCTCCTCCCTGGGCTCCACACCATCAGCCAGATGGTCTGTGGGGCTGATGGTGTCCCCATCTGAAGCAGCCTCTTCTTCCTCTGTGCTTCCTGCAGCCACGTGTCTTCTGGCCCTCCCCACAAACACGGGCAGCCACAGGTTTTGGTCTTGGACCTCTTGGTTTCAGGCACCCTTGGAACCTGAAGGCTTTAACTCAGCCAACTGTGGGCTCACTGCCAGGGTTCCTGTATTTTTAGAGCCCCAAAAAGTGGCAGCAAGATGGCTTGTGACATCAGGAGACCACTCCTATGGGATGTATGTGGCCAAATATGGCTGTTGGGGCCTGTGGCCTAAAATAAAGGGGGGAGCTGAGGGTGCCAATCCTGAGGATTGCTCTCCTGCTGCCCCTTCTTGTACCCGAGTTCCCTGGGACAAGATGGTGACAAGGATATTGCAGGAAGGTTGAGGTCCCCCAAAGGCATTGAAACAGACACTTGGTGCAGCCCTCTAGAAGTGGATCTGGACCCCTGCATCCGGGGATGTGCCCATGATTTAACAGGAAGAGTCTAGCAAGAAGAGGAACTTCCAAATGACTGCCCAAAATATCAACAGGACGACTGCATTTGCCTCTGAAAGCCGCCGTGCCTGAAAGCCGCCGTGCCTGTCTCTGTTAAAGACAAACTGCAGAACAGAGCTAGAAAATATGCTTTCACTGTAACAAACAAGGTGTTGCACAACTCTTTTCACTCCTGGTGGCATGGGAGAAGCAGGAAAAGTCTGAGAAGCCCAGCTTTCAATTATCTATCCATTTCCTATCCTTGGCTCACGGGAAAGGTCACTTGAAACACACCAGGCTGTCTCTGTTGCAGGTTTGTCCTGCCACTGCTAAACAATACAGCACTTACCTGACTGTTTATTAGCTTTTGTGCACATCAAAAACTAGTCTTGCTGTACTGAGAACTTACTGTCTTCACTTGAAACTACAGCAAAATGTAAATAATATGATAGAGCTGGCAGAGCCTCTGTTCTTCAGCTTGCTGTTTATCAGAGCATGGTGTTCACAGCCATCCAGTTCCCAGTTCTGTCTCACTGTACTCAGCAGAGCTGCCTCTGAAATCTAAGCTCATCTACCACCTGCCCATTTAGTGATGAGGAAGAAAGTGGGGACTGTTGACCACATTTTCAGAAGCTCAACAGCAACTGAACTTTTGTACAGGACTTTTCACCAGCAGATATCACAACACTTCACAAAGGTGGCAGCCTATCTCCATAGCTATGAAATGGAGGCCCTAAGGCAATTTCCTGGATATATGAGAAAAATTGACCTGCTCCCAGGTACCACCCATTAAATACTGCTACAAAAATCAGTTACAAGCTTTTGAAAACATGGTTGCCCCAGTTACAAACTCCAATAATTTCCAAGAAAAATGGCGATGCAAAAATACCTCGTTGCAAAAAAAAAAAAAGAGCAAAGGTTAAACAAGACTTGCAGCTTTGTTATTTATGTGTTTTAATATCTATAGCTTGGGAAGTCAGGGACTATTTTGCTTCCAGAAATGAAAGTATGTATTCGTTAGGACTTGTATCCTCATGACTTACACCAACACATGAGGAATTGGCTGGAACACATGCAATTCCTGATTTTTCACTTAATTAAGAAATGCATTCCATAGTCTCACACGATCCATATTTTCCATAAATATTAAGTTTGACTGATCAACTGATAAATGTCTTCATGTGCTTTTAGCACCTGCCTGCTGGAAGAGCAGGTCTCTGTGGCATTCTGTACCTCTCCCAGAGTGACGGCGTTTCTAGGGTAATATTCCCATTTATTAAGGCTGGATACAGTAGCACTGCTGAACTTGTGTTTTGAAAGTGCAAGTGCGAACAGACGTAGGAAAAAACCACCTGTTCTTACTTATGGATCAGGCATCCAAACCCTGCTGCCCCTAATTGTATCTCTTAGGAAAGATGCATAGTGTTACTTGCTTGAAAACACAAGCACTAAACTATCAGGTCAAACACACTGAAGTTTTAATAGCTTCTTTTCTTGCACCGTTAAAAGTTTGATATGGCATTCAAAAAATCCCACTTAAGAATCCAAGGCAATTCCTGATAATCTGAGTAAAAGGCGAATCTGTTTTCCATGATGGAAATATTTATATAAGTAAATTATAACAAAGAAAATCAGATGAGCCAGAAAAGAAGAATGCTCCTACACCAGGGTTTTCACTGGCAGGTAGGTGCCATCTGAGCAGGTAAATGGCTGCCAGACTGCAGCCTGGTAAACTGGGGAAGAGTGGATTTATAGCAACTTTATAGAGGTTTATTTATAGGGGTATATTTATGGAAAGTTTATAGGGGTTTTAGGAGCGAGTGCAGTCAGCAGGACTCTTCCTGAGCACAGGCGTGGGACCTTGTGGGACCTTCAGCCAGTCTGAAGCCACCAGTGATACGTGCTTTGCTGCACGTGCTATCAGTTACAGATTCAAGCTGCCTTTTCTTCTCCCTCAAGCTCAAGCACAGATGAAAGGATACAGAATCCTTGAACACGACAAGACTTCAAAACCCCACTCCTTCTCCTCAGAACAACAATTCATGTCAATGTAGATGTAATTGTAAGGAGCCAGTGAACACCCTCACTTTCTAAATGGTGACAACAACGTCTGAATTGTGACAAATAAACTGGGCCACTTGCCTTCCAGGTCAGTATCAAACCTGTGCATAACACACAAGGACTTAAGTGGACCATTTCAAGTTGCAGTTTCCAGATATTGGAGTACTGTAAAGAAGCAGAGATGGCACATAAGATGGAATAGATTGAAGCCCAGAGCATAACTCCCATCTGGTACAGAGAACTGTGCATTTGGTCTCTTGCCAAGATGCCTGACGATGTAGAACAGCCTCTAACTGACAGGAAGAGCCTGAAAGGTCTCAGAGCGTGGGGTAATGCCTAGGAAAGCCAGAGGTTAGTTCATGGCTGAATTGAAGCTCAGATACCCACCTGGAGACCAGCTTTGATCTGGTCTGACCTGTTGCCATTCTGGTACTGCAAGTCTAGGCTTGGTTTTGGCCAGGAATGAAGCTGTTGCCAGGTCCTGGTCCCACGTGCAAATCCCACAGACAGACCTAACTGCTGGAGGTCCTGGCAGCCACGGTGCAATGAGGCACAGGGTTGTGGCCTGGGTCACAACTTTGGGTCCCACCAGGAGGAAAAATGCACGAAGCTCGAGCCTGTCCCAAAGACTACTGAACGTGCAAAGCAGATCACACCTAAAACCACTACATTATTAAAAGAGATGAGCCCAGTGGCTTTTCAGTGCCCACAGGTCCCACAGAGCTCTGCCACAAGTTAGGACACCTCTGAGGTGAACATTCTACCCTCCCAAATTTGAAGGGGCTTACATAGGCCTGTCATCCACCACTCCTGGCCTCAAAAAAGAATCTCCTGCTAAATGGTGCATGCCTCTGCACATGAACAACCCTTTCATCTCTTTTAGTCATAGCTCAGAGGAAACTCATCCACTAGCACCACTGAATTTAATGGATATTAAAAAAAAAGACAGAATTTCCTTTGAAAAACAATTAAAAGTAGGGATTCCTATGCAACATATTATGGTAGTTTTGGACAGATCATGTAGAGATCATAGTCAGTGAAAAATATTTAAAATCAAGGAAGGAAAAAACCAAAAGGACATGGGGAATCCCATCTACATGAAATGTCTACAAAGTAATAAAGTATTTACATCCAGCTTAAGAACAACACAGCAGAAATAATTGTTTATTCTTGTGTCTAAATATTAGTGACAGAAGTTATTCAGAAAGATCAGATTAAGAACTCATTACTGCATTTTTAAATTCATTTCCAAACTTTGGACATAACTAAAATTAGAAGCATGATAAAATTCATACACTCTTTCTGATACTGTAATACCTCAGAAAAAGAAGAGGCCACATTTTTTGTGAAAAGATGTTGTGTGACCATCTGCTGTAGAAGACTTTGAGCAGCTATTACAGGAAAAACCTGAAACATCAAACCTGAAAACCACTGTGAATAAGATGCAGGAACAGTGAGACTCACTAACACTGCTTCTGTGTTGGGGCCAGGATAACAATAAGCTTAGTATGCTCTGCTTCCCCTAAACGAAATTCCAGTGAAAGAAAGAGCAAAGTAGGCACTTAAAAGCCACAGAAACTGCAGATCTTATACCTATCTAAAGTAACTGGTTTAGACAAGTATAAAATGTCTACATTTTATATACATAAAATATTTGTACTTTATAACCAAATTATAAAATACCTCCAATCTGTGGCTGGAAGAATCATGCTCATCTTTCAAAACAAAAGAAATCACATTTTGGTAGCAATTCCATTCTATTCTTAACAATTGTGGATCACCGATGAAATAAAAAAATACAGAGTTTAGAAAAGGTTAAAATCACAAGTTACAGAATATACACACACAAAAAAAAAAACTTCCAAAGAAATATCTAGTGAAATACAGTGGATATTTTATGGCTTTGCTCAAACAGAAAATGGCCTAGGTTAGTATTACAAATGTACAGGCAAAGTTACAGCTAGAATTTTAGAATTTCTTACATTACACCCACATCCCTTTCTTAGTGAATTCATTTTCATGTCTCTCAAATGGGAGATCCTCCCTAGGCCAGCTGTGCACAGCCAAATCTATTTCACTGTGCCTTAGAAAAGTGAAATCTCTAGAGAAAAGGCAATGTTTGAACAGATGTACTGTATTAGTAATCTGAGCTGTGAATTGGTGTGCACTGCTTACACTTAGCTAGGCAACCTAAAAATATACAAAAACCAATGGAAAGTGACCCCAAGAGTGTGCCAAAATTACTCTCTGCTGGTTATATGACAAAACTTGCAGCACATCCCTGCACCAGATCCTTCACTTTCTTCCTTATCACTTTAAAAAGAAGACAACAAAAAACAACCTCCAAAAATTTATCACTTGCAAGAGAGCACCCCCTGGTGTAACAACACAAGAAAACTTTGAAGAATTTATAAAATGCTTTAATTTGGTGCTGGGGTGCTGCTAACTAACAGGATTAAGTGACCGAGTCTTCCAGCTGCAGCTTTGTGCCAAAAAGCACACGACAGAGAGCAAACACCTCACACCAGGCTTCACACTTTTCAGAGGTGCATAAAGCTGCCTCTACAAAACCACTCACAAATCTTTCTGAAGATCAGCATACAAATTAAGTTCCTCTGTGGCCTAATTTTTTTTTTTACATTACCTTTCAAGTTTCTATAAATCCAGTCTCCCTATTCATACTTTCTTAGGATGAGCCCTTCCACTCCCAAATCAGAGTTGCCCACATCTGCCTGTCCTCAGATAAACATTCCTGCTTCTTATGTTAGCATCTAAATAAGACATAAATACAAATTCTCATGAGGCCCTGAATAAAGAAACCTGGCCCTGACTCCTGGCAGCAGGGACATCAGGAGCAGGGGTATAGCAGAAACTGGCTTCCTGCTATTTTAACACTGCATCCTGCAATGACTTTCTAAAACTTTTAATGGGAAAGCAGCAAGCTCCATTTACTCCTCCTGGTAATTTATTCCTGTTCTTATAGAAGTTTCTGAAATCAGAGCAGTGGAATAACACTCCCTTAAACCTAGCACAGTGTATGCAATACACAGTGCTGTGCAGAAAACAGGGTATAACAACTTCCTGATACCATGTTTGGAGCAATTCAGAGCCACAGCTGTACACCAGCTTTTACTGCAGTGAAAAAGCTGCAAGTGGATCCTGAAGGATGATGGTCTGTGCAAGATACTCCTTTGTAGGCAGAGGACCAGAATCAATTTGTTATCTGAGCTGCTGAGCAAAAGCTTAGCCAGAACACAATAGGATGGATGTATAAAAGAAGGGAATTTCATCTCTGAGGCATAGACATGAAACACAGATCTAACATTTTTAGTGTTAAGGCTACTGAAAAAATGCATGCCATCAAAGAAAATGTCTGTACAAAATCAGTTCTGCAGGAGAGCTACTGAAAAGCATGGCAGGTGGAAAATTAATCCCAAAGTCATGGCAGCTTCTGATGCACAGGTGTTTTCATGTCCTTCCATAAAATCCTGATGGCAAAAAATATCCCAAACAAAATTACGTTCCCCTCCCAGCTGACTAAAAGCCACTTGAAATATGGATGTCTGCACGTGCCAGAATGTTTTTCTATTCTCCAGTGAGGAGAGCAGATTGTGACTGAAACATGGCTTGGATAACACATATTGGAAGTCATTCTCCTTCACAAAAAACATCCTTTTCTTGGCTGTGGTCAGCAAATCCATCCCACCCAAACCAGTCTGTCTCTGTTAGTGTCTTACAACTCACAGTGTCTTCCTGAAGAGATGAAACCATCCATTGGACTCCTAGGATTTTCTTTTATCTTGGTTTGTCTTTAAGTGATTGCAGAATGAGATCCCCAACACCCACCCCAGAGCAGGATACTGACATCCACGGAATTTCACAGGAGCTCCCATACAACATATTCCTAACGCTTTTCTCCTACCAGCACCCCTCACCCCCAAATTAGGAAGTATTGACAATTTGATTATCTCTACTACATCCTTGTGAATCTGGCATAACTTCCCAGAAAGGAATACAGCTGCTGTGGGATCATGCAGAGACATCAGGACATTATCAAGGCAGTCCTGCATACTCAGAGCTTCAGCTCTTGCTGCTATCACGTTATGCATGAGCTAGATCTTTCACTGAAAACCAGAACAACGGCAGAACCAAACAGGGATTTCAGAACACGAAAAATAAATAGGTCATTCAGCAAAACCATGCTCAGGTTTTGCACTGCACTTCTAGGGCTATCCTTTAGCCAGATAAAATACAGTGATCCAGACTACTTTATTTCAGAATTTACAAGTGTGCTGCTTGTGCTTATTCAGAAAATGAAAAACAGGTTTGTTCATCACTGAAGCCTTAAATGTTTTGGGAATCAGCTACTCAGAATATTCTATCCTGTCCTTCTGGAACAGGTCACAGCTGTGGAAATCCAGCAGCAGGACTTTCAGCCAACTGGAAGAGCACTGCTGGCTCTGGACACTCTTCTGTAGAAGTAATTGCTTGCAACAATTTAACAAGTTCAGACTTAATGCTGAATATATATAGCTGACAGTATTTTCATGGTTATATGTTTTAATCCACTGCTGGTTTGCATAAGATTTAGTAGCCAACTGGTGTTAACTCACTTCAACATCCTGACCTGACCTCCACTCACAACTCTTCCTTTTCAACACAGTTCAGTTCATTGCAAGCTCACAATGAGTCTAAACCTTTCCTTCCTGAGCTCACACACGGGGCCAGTGGCTGCATTCACTGAAAAACTGCTTAGGCTGCTACAGCTTTAACAGTGCACTTGGCTGTCTTTTCCACAGTAACTGAAAAATAAGAACACCACCAGCAATGTTATGTTACTCAGGATAACATTGTTGGGAAAGTACTTCAGAAACAAAGTTTAAGGCTCTACAACTTGCTGGGAAGAGATTAATTTTGACAGTCTCTTTTTTGATACTACAAGCTTGTCTGTGTCAAGTTATTACATTACCATCTAGAATATACAGCCTTTAATTTAGCTGGCAAATATATATTCTCCTAGGTATACCAGAGTATTTTAAGAATCATGATCACACATTCACATATTCAGGCCTAGTCATTATTGCAAACACTTAAGCTATTACAGACTCCCAAAGTACTTTCTCAAAGTACCTCTGGACAGATATTCATCAGATATTCAGAATAACGATCAGATAATACAGAGATTGTAATTTACAGACAAAACAGTACTGATGTAACTTGTTTATTGTACTGTGAGCATCAGTATGTATTAGAGACAAAGAAAACATGACTCCCAGTTCAAAGAAAAATACCCCTGGAGATTTAAAATTTGCTCAATATCAATCATGGAGAACCTATAAATTATATGCTGGAATGCTTTCAGCTCAAAAGCTTGGCTTCTACAATTACAGAACACTGAAGAATATAAGATGTTCTGGATCCCAAAAGCCACATACCTAAGGTTAAATTGTAAAAGACCTGAAAGACATTAGGTAAAATTTATAAACTTGTCTTCTTCTGAGACAGATTGATCTTATCTCCAAGGCTCAGGGCCATTCCCTGTAAGGAAAAGGAAGACAACAATCATGCACAAATACTTCACTTGAAAATAACTTTATCTCATCTATATTAAAATGGAAGTTCCATATATAGAAATCTATGAAGTCAGTGGCATTGAAATTTCTAGCTGTTCCCTTTGTACATCTCCGAGTGCTCACTTCCTTATCACTAGGTAAAGGTTAGGTCTTCATATATTATTGAAACAGTGAAACTTAATTGAGCTGGTAACTGTTACATGTGTTATCAACATGAAAAGCAGAAGAATAAAACCAATATTTAACGTTCTGACCTCCCACCAACTGAAAGAGGACTGCCAGGGGAGAAATTACAACTGCCTGTCCAGTTACTGAAATTCAACTGTTGAAAGTCCCAGTGCTGACACCAGCACACTCAGTGCACCACAGCTATAATCACAGAGAAATAATTTAATCACAGAGCCAGATTAATATTGCACAGAAACTGAAGAACCATCAAAAGAAACTGCATTAATAAATCCACATATTCAATAGCACAATGATTTCAAGATGAAACCATGATGGCATATGTAATTGAATGCAGTCTTATGTAAAAATGGCACTGTAACATACCAGAAACTTTAATTTAAACCAGTCCAAAATCTTTATAGTGACATCACATAAACTAAATATTTTCTTTGAATATGAAAACTCTCAGGTACTCCTTTATTGTACACTGTTTAAAATACTTCTATTGTACACTGGTGGTTTTGCTTTATTTATTCCAAATCCCGGGTTTATTTTTTTAGTTGGGAGGTAGAAGTTCTAAAATCCAAAGCAGACTCATACATCTACAGAAAATACTTATACTAAAAACCCTGGGGTTTTGTTTTGTTGTTTTTAAAAGGAATTAGTGAATACCAATTACATGCATAAAATTTCCTTGTTGTGTGACACTGAAATGTACACTTTGGTAGGAAAAACTTCATGTAACCCTGGGGCATATTTGCTCTTTATTTAAAAGCAAATAAAACATAACATCCTATTTGCAGCACTATGGACAAAACCGGGAAACCTTGGCACAAAGGCCGATTTTATGGTAACACACCGGGAGAAAAGACTGTCAAAAATCTGTACATTTTCAGGAGTGCTTGGTCCATTGCCCTAAAAGCAGAGAGGCTGGCAAGCCCCGTTACCTGACTCTTGGCCCGGATCCGTATGTGCCCCGTGACAGGAGCCTCTGGCCCCAGGTGAATCGGCTTCTCAATGCTCACATTGGCCAGGGCGTCTTCTCCAAAGATGGACCGGGCGTACAGATTGGCTGCCATAAAGCCACAATAGCCTGAAAGTGCCTATGGAAAGCACATGGGAACTCTTAAAAGAACAAAATCCTCTAAACACAGTTTAGTTCACCCTAAGTTCACTAGGCAGTTATCAATGTACCACACTTACACTTCTGTATTCACCTGCAACATTTTGTAACACGTGGGAATCATGCAAGGGAAACAGTGGTGGCCTTTCTCCAGATTTCATATTGGGAATTATGCAGTCTATAGAATTCATCAAGACAAGGCAGGAACGAATTTTATGGTTTGTTTTAACCAACAGCAAAACGGCAAAGAAGCTAAATAGCTACACTTCATTTGGCTACTGTACATGTAATAGCTAATAGCTTTCATACATGCTGTTATCTTAACAGCACGTAGCTATCCTATATATTTATTTTGCTTAAAAAAAAAAAGGCTAAACTGGCAAAAGAAAGGTAAATTTTGCCAGAGAAGAAAGAAATATGGAGCTACTAAAAAAACCCCTTCATGTAAACAGATGATCTCATCAAGTCCATGCCAGCTTAGATATTATGAATCAAAATGGACACTCTCATTTTCCAGCTTGGGACAACAGAGAATTTTGGTAACATTTATCTGCTTTTACTTATTTCAGAGTAAAAACTTTGAGGTATATGTACTATTTCATTTTGTAGGCAGGCATTTCTAAGAATATTAACAACAAATGTTGAACAAATTAAATAATAAAGCACAGGAACTAAAAAAGGTATCTAAAACTCTCCAAGAAATAGCTCACCTTCTCTGGAGTCAGGCATTTCATATTGGTTGATTTCAGTATGTGCTGTAAGTATTCATTTAAATCAATGATATTTGTATTCACGGTTACCTTCGAGAAGGGAAAAAAAGTTCATTACTTTAATTAGCACCTCAGGTATTTCTGAAATCTCTTCTTCAGGGCTCTATAAAGGAGATCACTTTTGCATTCCTCCATGAGGAACAGCACACTCACTAAGCTGGATGCACTTCCCACTATGTGGTGGCATCATAGGAAGTCTTCCCCTCCTGCCCTCCACTTGTTAAGATGGAGAATTTCATGCTATTACCATGGTTTCTAAAATCTGTTGGGTGATTATGATACTCTGTTGAACATCTAGATTCTCTACAGCAAACAGTGGATTCCTTGTCTGAATACAGTTTACACATTGCCAGAACAAGAAAAAGCAGTACCTAGTCCAAAGTTTGCTTTTAACCGGTGATAAAGATTCCTTTCATCTTCCCCTTCCAGCAACAAAGCTCTCATGGCTGCCTTGGCTTTATCGTATTGCATATTATGTGCCTTGTTTGAATTGTATTTTAACGTATCTCTTAGAAGCAGTTTACAAACTGCTAAAGCTTCATATATCATGTATTACAATATATTGTGCACAAGTTCCCCCCAAGGCATTTAAACCTAATCTCAAGTAAGCACATCTATGTACCACACAAAGCTACAGTCCATGTAAAATATCTCCCATTCTGGTTTAATGTTTCTACTCTATTTGTATATGGTATTATCTCACTTAAACCCTTTTTTTTTAGGTTTGGGCACCCTCAGTTACTATGAAGTGTACCCACTGTCTTGCTGGTCTTACACAGCATTTGTACACAGCAAACAGAACTTTATGCTACAGCTGTACTGCAAAGCAGCAAGGTGAAAGAAAGATGTTCCTGTCTAAACAGGAACTAAACAACCTTTAGAAGGTCCCTTGCAACCCACAAGACAACGTGATTAAGAACTGGAGAGGCTGAGCTGCACGAGTAATTCTGCAGCCTCAGCACAAACTTACACTTGCTGCCATCTCACCTTTGAGCCAAAATACACAGCAATCACCAGTCAGTTTGGACAGCTTCCATACAGGAGGTAAAGCTCAATGCACACAACCTCTTTTGCAAGCCAAAAACCCAGTTATTGCATTGCTAAGCTTGTGAAACTGATAAGATAGCTGTAAGAGAATAAGCTACTTGAGGCAAACATCCAATGAGAATGTTGAATGAGGTTTATGTGGCAATTGGTAATGCTGCTGTAATGACCTGCTGTAGAACAAGAGACAGAATTGTATCTCATCAACAAAGTAACATACAAAAAAAAACCCAAACAAACTAACTTTGTTTTCCCACTCAAATTCTGCCCACATCTGCCTAAACTCAGCATCTGTACAGGAAGCAGGCTGGATGTAATCCATGATGTCAATGTGAATATCACTGAGAACCACACAGTTTCTGTCGCTGGCTGCTCCAGAGACATCATACACTGCAAGAGAACACACAAAACCATTTCTGAGTATTCCAAAAAGTGAATTTGCACTTAATATGGGTGCTGAGTTACCACCTGCCAGTTAACAACAGTCTACCCTTGCTCAGCCTCAAGCTGACAATCATCCTAAAGGTAGCACATTCTATGATGGTTTTAACTAACAGTGATATAGATTTGTTTTTTAAATCATCACAAAATATTCTTACATTGTAATTTAATCTCTTCTCCCAATATGAAGGGTTTTACTTATTTTTGAGCTCATTAAGCAGTTAAAAATGCAATGCATTCATATTAATTTTGCACACTGAATTGTTTACTTACCAACGTTACCAAAAATGATTCCATTTTCTGTTGAAGCGACTTTGACATTAGCTTTAATGTTTGCAAAATCATGTGGAGCAAGTGTCAAAGGAGATGGTTTCTCCACAAGTTTCAAGTCACCTGTGTAAAGAAATTGGGAGATGGGGATCAGGGAACATTAGCAGTACACAATAAGCTTAGCTTTTGGAACAACAGCTTTTTATTTTCTTGTCGTTCAATTTTTGCATCTACAGAGCTGCACTAAACACCACCATAAAGACTTTAGTGGATTTGAAATTGATTGGGGTTTTTTAAATAGTTTTCTAATTGCAAGATAAATTACATTATATACAAATCTCAGTTAAAATATTCAGTTCACCCAAACTCCACTGAAAAGAAATGCAAATACTGAATTAAATAGGCTTTGGATGGAGTTCAATATTCATTTTTTAACAAGGAAATGGTTAATTCTACCTTTTAACAACTGACATCATCACAAGGCCTAACCCTATAGTCAAGTGCCTCAAACCCAAAGTACAATGTCCAGCACTACAGGCACCAAGCTATTTATAAACAGGTCAAAGTATTCCCTTGATTCTGAATATAATTGCTCCAAGGAAACACTAAGGGATGCATTTTTACTAATCCTTCAGCAAGCAATTGGAAAGACTCCTTAGTTCTATTAAACTGCAATTTGAGAACTCAGCATGAACAGCATGAGTTCCACACATGGGAGTGATGCCTCGAGTCAGCTTTTGCAGTACATCAGCTGGGAAATACAGAATTCCACTTTACTCAGCTGACAAATAGAAAAAAACAACCTATTAAATAATGCATCCATTTGATTTATTTCCATCATTAGTCTCATCAAATGATTTACAAAATTTTAGGAGAAAGGTTATGCCCCTCCAGTCTTATTTACAATAGTGAAAAGCACCTAACGTGAGTTCTCCTAGCATATTGTAAATGTATTTTGGCTCCTGACTGCCAAGCAGAGGACAGCTAATAAGAAACTGGTTTCTGTTCTTGAGTTATCTGCTCCAGTGACTCCTCTAAAAGGAGTTAATGAAGCCTCAGTATTGTCCAAGCAAGATTCTGGTACAGCTGTTGGTACAGAGAATGGTTTCAGTGGAGTAAATGCAGTATTTAAGTACTTCAGCCTGAATGCAAAAACCACCTAGGGCAGATAGATTTCTGCTCCATACCAGTTGGGATTTTGACCTATTTTCATTTTCCTGTCCATGGTAGCAGCACAATGAAAAATAAGCACATAAAAACCTGTCTATATTTCAGGAAAAGAGGAGAAGGGGAAATGGAACATTGTGTTTTTAGTGATAAAATCTGACTATGGTTTATATCATCAGATTGCATTGTCAGTGTCAGGACATACAAAACTTCCACCAAACATTTTAAAAAGTATCTTTGTAAAGGCATTCAAAATGGTGACTAACTGGCATCACTTCAGAAGTGTTTCAGGAATTCCTTAGAGCAGGGTAATGCCCAATTCCCAAAAGCTCAGAGCTGCTTTGTTTGCAGCAGCCCAGCCCTCCTTACCCAGCGTGGCCAGCTCCAGGGTGCAGTTCTGCAGGGTGTCACTGGTCTGGTTGACCACGAGCACATCCAGCACGATGTCGTACTGATTGACGTGGACGTAGGCCTCTGCATACACAGGGTCTGAGAAACCTGTCAGCTGAGTAACCTGTGACACAAGCCAAGGGATTCACCTTCTCAGAAACCAGTTTAAAACTCAGAATCATTCAAACAATGACAGAAAATAAGAATAAAGTAAACTTAAATTGATTATTCTTTAATATGGGCTGCCAAAACAAGTAGCCTTCCTTCACATGTCCCCCTGCATACACGCTACAATTATAAACCCTCTTCAGACAAAATGTATTCCGAATTAGTAAGTTCCTAAAATATCAACTGTCATGCCATTTATTCTTAAGATGATCAGCAGGACAAAGAGATGCTGACTTAAAATGAAAAGGTAATTTTAAACATCAAAAAGAATTCATCCAGTCTTTCAAAGTCTGGGGGTTTAAGTCTTAACTAATGAACTACTCAAGTGATTTCTTCTCTTTCAACCTCTTCAGCATGTTCTGCTAATCTGCTGAAAAAAAGGCATAAAGAGTGAAATAAGGATGCATTGCACTTAAATAGGATACAGCAGCCAAGGAAGAGGAATCTTAATCACTTCTGGCATCCTTGCTCCCTTCCCCGTGAACTTGATTGGGATTTCAAACCAGCAAACCCTAATTTCTTCTCCACGTTCAACCAGCTCAGCACTCTGCAAGTCTCCTTCTTGTTCTTCTTCTCCCCATTTGAGAAGGTAACAATTATAAGCACAAGTGCTTTTCTTTTTCTCCTGATCCCAGCCAGGATATACCTGGGTCTTCCCAATCAACCAGCATAGTATGGTTCATCGGTTCCAGTCTGCAATTCCCAAAGTGATCCCATCTATATAATTAAAGCACTGATTTCCCACTACCTTATTAAGTTTGGAAGCAAGAGGGTCAGCAGCCTCTTTCCTCTGTGTGTTTCCCATTGCTGCAAGAAGGCTAAGCTGGAACTGATCTTCTTTTGAGCTCATTTCATTTTTAGCAGTGAGCTGCATGAAGGAAATGGGATCATCTGGCTGAATTGTCACATTCCTCTTCTCAGATTCTTTCTGCAGGGAGAGAATAATTCAAGAATTCACAGTGAATTCCATTCCTTAACACAGAAAAACAGTCAAATAATGGCTGACCTACACAGAGTCAAATGGTGACATTTCTGGGACCAGCTTGGATGTGAACATCTGTAAAAACTCCAAATGTTTAGGGTTACACACTTACAACAGCTCACCTTCTGGGAAAGTTTCTCCTCTTCTAGCTTGGCTGACAGCATGTGAGAGAGGGACTGCCTGCATTCTTTGTTGAAAATGTCATTCATGAGAGGAGAACATTCTGACAACACTTTCAGACACAACGAAATACGATCCACATCATCATCTGTAATTGGCTTCTTGGGAAGAGAAGACTTTCCCAAGTGGAGAATAGTGGCCATCAGCAGCATAGCTTCAGCATTAAAGGACTGAGAAGGAGCACAAAGAGAATGGAAGAAGGTTATTGCATTTACTGCAGCTTTAAAGAAATGTTGACTTCTGACTTATTTAGAAAGGTGTGTATTAATCAAATAATAACATCTCTGAACAGATTATTTAGTTTTTTAGTACTTGTTATCTGAAACCAAGCAGAATGATTTAGAGACTGTCTAGATAGAATGGCTGGAAAGCAGCAGGTCCTGTTTGTGATCCAAACTATCACTATTATCCAATCACATAACTGGCATTTCACTTTGGACTTAACTCATTCTGCATCTTTTTAAAAGAAAAGAGGCAACAAGCAGCTTTTCCTTAAATGTGAAAAGATGACAAGAGACGACTCACATTTTGCTTCTTCTTTTCCTGAACTAGGGACACATAACGTAAAGCAATCTTGGTTAAAGTTGTAGCAAGGGAAGCTGCAACAAAGAAATCTCCATCCAGCAAGAATCCTCGTAAGGGAGGTCTGCAAAGACAAATGATCCTCAGAAAACTACTTCTGGATGACAATCATCAGCCTAATTCTCTTGATACCTTAACTTTCACACTGTAGATGCAAAACAAGTTTGAAACACCTCAGAAAGCTGAGTTTTTTCTTTCTCAAAGTAATTTTCTAGATACAGAGATTTTCACAAGTGCCACTGTCAATTCCACGTGGACTAGGGAGAGAGAGGTGTAGGAGTGCAAGGTGATGTAAGGGGAAGAAAATATTTTAATCTAAAGGCAGTATCCCTGTATCCAACTAAAACTGTGAGAGAGCTTTATATGTAAAAAAATCAACTAGAATTTAGGATATCATAATTAATAAAGCACTTATTTATACAGTAAGCTTTGATTAAAAATCATAACCAATTGGGCAACTTCCTATTGGATACCATCTAGTTGGGGTAATACCTTAAAACAGGAAATTCCCTCAACCACTCTACTCTGTATGAGAGATAACACCACTCAAATAAAAAGATAAAAATTAACCAAGTCATTCCTGGCCAAGCATGAAATCACAAATACCTGTCTTCTTCCTTTTTGGCAGGTCGGGAACTGCTAAGAGCACTTTGTGTTGCATAAGTGCCCATCTCTGTCACTAATTTTTGGGCTGGCCCCACAGACACCTCTTCTTCAGGTTTGAGCTCACCAGCCTCCTTCTTGATTTCAGATTCTACTATTGGGATCTAGAAATGAACAGGAAGCAACACATACAATTAAAATAAAAGATAAGTTTTTGTCCTGCAGAAGGTTTTAATAAAAATTATCTGCATTACTGAAGTCTTTATAAGTAAAAGGTCAGCTACAGTGCATTGGTTTGGGGAGAATTTGAGGAAATAAGCAGATATTCAAATACATACAGAAGCTGCCTACACATGCAATAAAACTCTCATTGATGGACTAGATTTTGTCAGAGAAGTCTTTCTCTCAGAACAGCCCAGACTTAAAGCACTTTTTCTTTGCTACTGGATATAATTAAATCATATCTTAAAGCTGCCATCATTTTCTGAAATAAGGAATTTCCCAACTCTTCTCTTAACAGATATCACTTATTCTCAGCTCAAGTATGCTGCTCGAAAAAAATGAATAATGAATGCAAAACCCTGACTGCTTTTTACTTAAGATTTCCTGTGCATGTGCCATTACACATCACAAGTCCTCAAAACACTGTTGCATCTTACTTGATCTTTCAAAAATACCCTTTGCTTAGAAAACCCACTGCATAATGGCAGAAAAAAACGCGAAGAGCCAGTAAACACAAAAACCCCAAAACACACACACCTCTCCAAGTGATCTGCGAACCTCTGTCATTACACTCTGAATATCCTCCTTGGTGCTGCAATATTCTCCAAGGATCCATAATGCTCCTCGATAAATCCTAAGACAAGAACAGTAATTTAAATCATGCTTTCGTGATATACTCAAACTAGCACCAAGAAAAGTGATTTATGATCAGGTAGTAAAGACCACTCTTGACAACAAATTCAAAAGGACACAACTGACAAAGGCAGGTTAAATCAAAAGCAATTATCCTTTCAGCCTCAGTAAACTCATGAGCAAGTACATCAAATTAGATATATTCTCTGCTAGACATTTATTTTTATCTGTGTTAATCCTCACATATACAGAATTAAATTTCATTGTGATCATAATGAAATACTCCACTGCATGTGAATAAAGTCAGCTCTAAATTCTCCATTTAACTCCATAAACTAATTTTTCCATGATACAGGAGAAAATGCAAAACCAGAACAAGAATGAAGATTAGGAAAAGAATAGCAAAGCTTCAGAGGGCTTTTTTCCTCCCCACTTAATGAGATTACAATGGAGATGGGATTCAGAGTTTTCTGTGTATTAAGAGAATGAGAGAGGGCTCTTCTGATGCAGGGAAGTTCTCATATGACTTAACCTTTACAGATCCATCAGCAAGCAAAGTTTTTAGAGCCCTGAAAGGTACTAAAACAACTTTATAGTTTGTAAAGCTCAATCTATGTCAGTTTTTCTAATAAATGTACAGTATTTCCAGTTGCCTACAAGTGCAAATTCTTTAGGAATTCTGTTTTAACAAATATATTACTTTATGTCTGCCCTTCATCAACAACACTATTTCCTAGCAAGTCGAATTACAATTATCAAGCGCATTATAGAAATTAAAATTGAATTTATTTCCTTTATTCAATGCAACAAACGCCCAATTTATCTCTTGTACAAGTAGGCAAGAAGAAAGTTGTACCCAGAAATCCTCTACCTCAAAATATCTCAGCTCAGAGTCACTTTCTGTGTGGGTCACGTGGATTTTGGTACTTATTTAATGACAATATACATTCAGTGCAAGTGAGCCACAGGTGCTCCAAAGTCTGTTTGATATCATATTCTGGACTCACTTGACAGATTTAATAGCATGAAAGACTTCAAGCATCTTCTCAACAATAAGAGGTCTGAGGTTATCAAATCTCTGGATGGCTTCCCGCACAAACTCCAGGACATCGGCGGCTGCCGCTTCGTTGTTATCACTAAGGAACTCCATCAGCTGCCACAAAAGATTGAACATCAGCACAAACAGCAGCACAGAGAAGTCTGTAAAATAATACTTCCCTTCTATGTTCAGAAAAATAAAACTCCTTATGTATCTCCAATGAAGAAAAACTGAAGTCAAACAACCTTAAGTACATTCCAAACAAGTACCAATTATCATATTCCCAAACTGTTTTTATAGTGATACAAATTATATAATTTTCCAAGGTCCTCTTCAGCTCATGTTCTTCAAAATACAAAAATAGTCTCAGACAAATAATTACAGCAGCAAAAGTCCTATGTTTCTTTAGGAATTAAAAATAGCATTGCTTCTGCAAGGCCACTGTTAGGAACACCTCAGCTTCAGCAATTCTGCAGGTGTTGGGTATAGGTATAACACATTAAATGACAATACAATGAACTATTTGCATACCACTGGAATAACATTTGCAGCCATGTCTGGGAAGCGAACGCTACAGGAATGCAGTGTCCGAACCAGGAGCTGTCTGTACTTGTCTGTATCTTCATGCTCCGTCACGTTGTTAGTTTTAATCACTTCCTTCTTCAGAACAATCACAAGCTGCAGAAAGGATCAAATCAAAATTTTTTAAAAGTGACATTTTTTCAAAAGAAAGAAAATAGCGTAATGAATCCAAAGTACATGTAATTTACCTCCTCCACATTTCTTGAAGACACAAGGTCCAGGGCCAGCTGAAGGGTTTTTTTGCGCACTTCTAGATCTGGGGTGCTCAACACTCTGAGGATGTCCATAACTAGATCCTGAAACAGCAACAAAGTGAAGTATTTTGCCATTTTAAATTACTTCCTCTTCATACAATTCTAATTTTCAGTCCTCAGTGATTTTCAAAGTTTTTCTGGATACATAATATGTGATCTACTGACAAGCAAGCAACAGGCATTAGAACTTCTCAGTGTTCATTTAATACATTCTGCATTTACACAGAAGTCTCCTACGCAGCTACACCATTAAACCTTACAAGCAGGACAGCATTTGTCATTGTTAACTCTCATGCAGACAGTAAAAGCAGTCAAGTCATAAACATAAAAATCCATCCAATACGTTTTTACCAAAAAGATACCAACAGGAAATTGAAACTTCAGTCGTTCTTTTCTCCCTACACTGCAAAAACTTGGAAGCTTTGTTATTGAAGGCTTTTCTTTCCTAAGGCTTACAGGAAAAGAGACAGCTCACATACCTGCAACACTCGCTCGTGGGAGGGATGCTCCTTTAACTCAATCAACCGATCCAAGACAATCAGTTTCACATTATTATCACTTTCTTTAATAATCAAATCTATGTAGCATTGGGCAGCAGCCTAAAATTAAAATAATCAAAACCATTTTTTTTAGTCATGAAGAGGATAAGCTGGAAAAGACTCCTTCTATTTTACCATTAAAGCAGCTACTCAGAGTTGGCACAGAAATTAAACTGATAAACAGACTTTAAATTTTTTGTCCACCATGTTACAAAAATCACACATGAAGGCTCACAATGGCATCAGCTTACAGTACACAGGCTTGACTTCAAATTCAAAGGAAGATGTAAGATAGGTTATCTGACATGCTTTCCATCAGCTGTGAAATTTGCATCAGGGCATGAAAACCAACTTAAAAGAGATGGCAGTGTTAGCCTACCTAGATTAGGTTTTAATGACAGCTTCTACGTACAGTGTGTCTATTCAACAAAAATGAGTATGCCAAACCAAGAATGTTGGAATTCACATTCCTCCCGACCTTTGGATACTACAGTGCTGTAAATCTATGCATAACCAATCTTTTAAATTTCCATACAAATTCAAAATTTCTAAGTGATCTTACATAACCAGCTGTACAAATATAAAACTAAGAACCCCAGGTCAATCAGTAATCAACATGAATCTTCACAAGTAAAAAAATTCATCCAATCTCTGAAATCTTCAGCTGTAGTCTGCTTTGCTAACTAGGCCAAGTCGATTGTAAGTTGGTCCTACAGTCTGCACAGTATTCAAGCTTGTCCCCTACCAAAGTGACATGAAATCCACTAGCTCCAGGCCTGCTCAGTCTTTTTTTGTGACCAGTTCTAAGAGATACTTTAAGACAGTGTTTCACATGAGAAGTGTTGCACAGCCCACGTTACTAAAGCCTTCCCTCCTAAGCATCAACATGCAGCACACAGCTTTCATTTCAGCTACTGAAGAGCTGAAAACATCACTTTCATACCTTGATTGCTGTGGGTGCACTGGAGAGTGTAACCAGAGTGCCTGCAGCCTCATACTTCACTGCAGGACTCGAGGACTGCAGCAGGTTGTAGATGCAGCGAATGAAGCGAGCTCTCTCCGAGGGATTTGCATGACAGACCTCGATAAAAGAATGAGCCACAGTTGGCACACAAGAAAAGAGCAATCCTACAGCTCACCTGCTCCACTCTCTTACAGAGAGGAGAAAATTAACCAAAAGGTGACAGCCTTTTTTGGTGACAGGAAGTGTCATTCACAGCTGTAAAAATCTAATTTCAAAAGCTGTTCTCAACAATCTGGGTAATGTTACAGGGTCTTAAAATCTCCCATCAAAAGGAAGGGCAAAGCCTCTAACAGCTCCTGTAAGAGATGCCCTGCTCATGCCCACGAAGACCACTCTGATAATACAGTCCCCATCACAGCAAATCTGGGGAGACTTACTGCTCTGTACAGTGCACACTTGAGCTCTTTGTCATTTCAAGAGACAAATCTTACTCAGCTGTATTAAGCAATGACATATTGCTTAATACATGGACAAGAAGCCAGCTAAATCCCTTTTCCAGCAACATTCTAACCCCTTCTAAAAACAGTCTAATATAATTCTGTATATTAACATGTGCATTTATTTTAAATGTGCCACAACATTTCCTTTTTACCTTGTAAATTAGCTCAACAATAACCAACTGCAGTATGTCACCAAAGGTCTGCACTTGGTCAATACAGG
Organism: Leptocoma aspasia; assembly: GCA_013399835.1. Lineage (NCBI taxonomy): Eukaryota > Metazoa > Chordata > Aves > Passeriformes > Nectariniidae > Leptocoma > Leptocoma aspasia. The sequence goes on along the minus strand of VXAX01007716.1, from coordinate 32,880 downwards.
TACTCAAATAATCCAAAGCTCGATCCTACACAAACAGAAGATTAATTATTTTACATTATTCAGAGTTTGTTCACTCAGTTGAATTTTAAATCAAAACACATTCTAAAAATCAAAATACAAAACAACCTTTATGCAGTGCTTCAATTTAGGAAAACACTGTAAACCTAAAGAACAAAATAATCCATTCTGTCTGTATATGGTAAAAAAAGAGACAAACTAATGATAATTAGGCACAAAAGGCAACTGCCTGTAGAACAAGTAATCCAAAACACTAAACAGAAACTGCCATTTCTTTCTCATGCAACTACAAAAGCTTTAGAACAGCAGACAATGGAGTGCTTCTCAGTGTGGAAAAATGCTCACATTTTTCAGCACCTTCACCAAATAGAGTAGCTCTCCTTCAAAATAAAGAGAGCACTAAAGACCTACATTATCAGTACCAAATTCCCCACAAAATCATTAACATTATCATACATGGGGTTTTTTATGAATACAAGTAGTTTATGCTACCAACAATCTACTAGATAGTTACCCAGCATATTTACAATTTTTAAAGCAAATTACTTTGAGGGCAGGTATCCTTACCTGATCTGCATGAATTAGCATCATAAATGCATTTCTTTTGCAGCTTGCATCTTTCTCATTCACCAAGAAATCGTGGATCAATTCAGGAGCATCAGGTATAAGATGTTCGAAGTTCCTTTACAAGAAAAAAACGTAATTCAGAGCTACTGGCAAGGAGTAGAACCCAAGGATGCCATTAAATAAAGAAAAGGCAAACAAACATAAAAAATCTGAACAGCACACTCGGGAGAGATGAATATTTGAGTTCTCAAGAAGTGGAGGCAGTGCTGGTGCTGTGCTGGTGCCCTCACCTGTAGATGGTGTAGATGGCCAGGACGGCGTTGCGGCGCACGTAGCTGTGCCGGTGCTCCAGGCAGGCGCGGATGGCCGGCATCAAGGGCTCCAGCAGCTCTGCTTCCTTCAGCTTGCAGAGGAAACGGAGAGTGGAGCCTCGGATAAACTCATTTGGGTGCTGGAGATCCTAAAAGCAACAGGAAACATATCTGAAATGCCAGACTCTCCAGATGAATGCACTTGCCACCTTCTCCCACACTCAGCTCTCCCATGGTACAAGTGCCCAACATCCACAACGACACCTCATTGTTTTCTCAAGAAATGCTTTCCTAAAGCACTGCTGCCCCACAGTATTTAAAAACATGTATTTATGTGCAATAAAACTTACAAAGCCTGTAGGATTTTTTGTCTGGATTGTATTTGTTTTCTCTGATTACCACAGCTGTGAAAGCTCACTCCTGCATATTGGATACGAACTTCTCGTATATATTAGCTCATCTGCTTCCAACCTAGTCCCAAAGTTGAAGGCCATTAATATCTTTATGAAGGTGTTTCCCAAATACACCACAATAGTGTCCTTTTATTGCTTGTCCCAAGATGCCTGGAAGGTGGGAACTATGTTACCCCTCACCTTTAATGTTAATCGACAAGGAAACAGAGTACTAAATTTTTGTTAAGTTGTACCAGTAAAAGAACACCAAACTCCTGCCTATCTGCAGTTATCCAGCTCTGAAGTACAGAGACACAACTGATAGGAAAGAAATGCTGAGCATAAACAATGTTAATATTTATTCAGTAACACAAAATGATAGCCCTTCTATGAAGATCCAGCAGAGGAACATAACCAATGAAACAAACAAGAGGCTACCTTTCTGTATGCATCGCACACGAGGATCATTTCCTGCAGGAGCCTGCCATCTGGAGTGGTCTTTGGCACGATCTCCCAAAAGACAAGCAGCAGCTTTTTGATAGTATGGTCTTGGAGAGGCAGCACAAAACGTATGATGGTCATCAGGAGCCCAGGCAGTTTCTCACCATTCAGAATCATAATGATTACTTTCTTCAAGGCCTCCGTCTTCAACTTGACATCTCCTTTTTCTAGAGGAGGAAATGAAGTGAGGAAGGCTGACATGTCACAGCTACTTTAACAGGAATATTGATCTTCAGTGTCAGAATACACAAACCCCTCTGAAGCACTGAAATACAGCACATCAATAAAATCCATGCCTTTACTTCTATTAAAGGATAAAGAGGAAGCAAGAGATATTCAAAAATAAGCATGGAAGTCATGGAATAAGCAGGAGATCAATACACTGGAATTGAAAGAGTTCAAATTCCAAGGCTGTTTTAATGCTTAAATTTACACCAGGATACTACAATGTGCTCTGGTGTCACACATATACCAGACACTAACACTGTTGTTTTGGCCAGTGCATTGAACAAGTGACAACACTTTTTACTGCTTATTCAAAAAAAATCTGCTCAAATCTGCCTTAGCCCAAGCAGGTATTACCTAAAACTCTCAAAAAAAAAAATTTCAGATTTTGCACAGACTGTGGAGTACACCAAAGCATGTAAAATAATATCATGAAGTTTCTCAAAACAACCAACAGAGGAATATACATCTTTCAGAACTCAACAGAAAATAAACATCAAACTGACTTGTTTTATCTTATAAAATGTAAACAATACGCTAGGAAAGGCACAAGAAGAGAGTAACTCAGGTAAGATGGAGTAGCCTTCAATCACTGTCAATACTTGCCTAGGTCATTTTTTAAGCTGATTTCAGAAGGTGGCTCTGAGTCCATGGGAACGTTGATCAACGTGTAACACACGTTCTCTGCAGCAGTCATGGCTCTCGGTCACAGCAGCTCTCTCAAGGGAAGAATTATGTTCACACAAATGTCAGACAACCTGAAAACAATGCAAACAAAGCCATCCCAAAGTTAAAAGATTTTATTAACAAACACAAAAGCATTATTATACCTGACTTAATGGTTTGAAGGGATTGCTGGGTTTCTTGAGAAGCCACATGCAAAAGCCTTCTTGCTTTGCTGTTACCCTAAAATATTCCTGTGAGCACCACAAAGATGAAAAGCATGACACTTTTCAGAGACAACAGAAAAAGAACAAAATCTTTCCAATATTTTGGCACAGTCAGGAATAAGAGAAGTGTACAGGACATGTCACTGAAGCCAAAAGGATGCAGCAGCTTCTCCTTCCTGGAGTCATTCCCTGATCCCAGCTGTATATTCCCACTACCTTCCCTGCACTCCTGTGCCCCTCCAGGTGAATGACCCAAGCTGCAAAATCAGCTGAAAAACTTCACAGAAAACAGAAAAAACAGGAAGATAACATTCTGGACTCAATTAACAAGTTGAATTAGTCTGTGCAGGAAGCTTTGAAGATGAGCATGAGATCCAGCAGAGCAGAAACCAAGGATGGAAGAAAACACAATGTGATGGAGAGAGAAGCATTTTACCTGCCAGGGATCATCAGATCAGCTCAACTCTACTGTCTCCACTAGGCACTAATGAGGAAACCAAGTCTTTTTATGGTGAAATAGGACAAGGAAGCTACAGATCTATCAAAGCTGCTGTGTGCCTGGCAGTCCAGGTAATGAAATCTATTAAGCCTAATTCCCATTCTCATGTTTGTTTTTTCCTTATATGATAGATATCTAGGATCAAATCAACCTTTCTGTTGTATCAATCCTCATTCTCATGTTTGTTTATTCTTTATATAATAGGCATCTAGGATGAAATCAACCTTTTTATTCTATTTCTTAAGTAATGACAAATGCTCAAGCTTGAGCTTGCTTGGCTAATGCTGAGATACTACCCTGACAAGCACAGCAAAGAAAACTTTTGCTGTTTATTACATGAGCAATTTAGTACTTTCTACAGAAACTGTGCCAAAATAAATCAGCTTTTATTGATATTAATTGTCTGGAAGTCTTAAGACTCCCTTTTCTCATCAAATGGGCACCCAGAGACCCTCACCCTGAGCAGGGAGCAGGGAAGTTGTGCTGAGCTGGGTTGCTGTCTCTTCCTCCACACAAGAAAACAACTCACGACAACCAGCACCAAAACAACCACCCCAAAAAATAATTGCAATACAAATTTTTGAGGAAACACTCCTCTTTCCGTTACGAATTTTGTATTTTAAGGCCTAGATCACTCAACCTTGTTGCTTACAAATATCTACATAAACCACTTGTCCGTGAAATGACCGGATGTGGCACACAGTGCCATGCTCTAGTTGACAAAAGTGGTGATCAAAGGTTGGATTTGATGATCTCAGAGGTCTTTCCAAACTGTTTTCTTGTCTCAGCAGCAGCTATTTTGCTCACGTTTCCTATGCTGCCAGCCGGAATTCCTGCATCAAAGCCCTGCAGCCAGCACCTTCACCTACAAGAACAACTCACACAGCCCCTAAAGTAGATCCCTGTGAAAGCAGGACAGGTATCTTTACTCATACAAAGAGCTCAGCTGCAGAATTTCCAAAATCACGGTCAAGCATGTCTCTGAAGCGTGATAAATGATGAGTGCACTTTGGCTCTGAAAAGCAGCAATGAAAAACAACTCCCCCAAAACACGGAGCTGGGACATTTGGCAGGGAGAACCACCACCCAGTTTTCCTCCTTGCAAGGCACAAAGACCTGAAATCAGCTTGACCATTGAGAGCCCACACGGACACAGACGCGGGTGCTGCTTTAACTCTCCAGCAATAATGTCTCCGCCACCCGTGGCGAGTCACTGCATGCTTTGGGTCGGAAGGGACTTTAATTCATTCCAACCCCCTGCCCGTCACCAGCCCGGGCTGCTCAGAGCCCCATCCGACCTGGCCTTGGATACTGCAGGGATGGGGCACCCACAACTGCTCCGAGCAGCCTGTGCCAGAGCCTCGGCACCCCAGGAAATCCAGAGTTCCAGAGTTTATAGAGCCCAGGAAGGCAAAAAGCCACGCCTGCTCGCCACCTACATCCCCAGGGGAGCCTTAGGAACGGGGGCACCTAATGACCCGAGACCTTGAGAATGCACCGTTTTCCTGATGCACAGCCAGAATACAGAGCCAGAATTTCCTGATGCACAGCCAGAATACACAGAATACATTTACTAAAAAATCCCGACAAATTTCGAGCCGGCTGAGGGGTATTTCTCCCTTTACGTCCCAGTTCCTACTTCCAGTCCAAACCCGGGCATTTTNAAGGCGGGGCCGGGAGCCACCGCCCCTGTGACGTCACGGCCCCGAGCGGGCAGCGCGGGGAGCCTCGGGATGCAGGGAAACACCGGAAAATAGCGGCCAAAACAAGATTAAAAACCCCGAATGGGATGGATAGATAGCCAGATAGATAGCTGGGTAGCTAGATAGACAAAAAAAAAAAAAGACAATAAAAGGGTGGGAAATGGTAAAGAGAAAAATCAATAGGAAAACAAATAAATAGGTGGGAAAACAAGTAACTGGGGAAAATTAGTAAGGAACTGGGAAATAGATTACGGGAAATGAATCAAGAAGAGGGTACATAAATAAATAANCCCCCCTCACAGCCGCCCCGCGCCCCGGGGCCCTGCCGGGGGCCACCGGGAAGATGCCGGCGGGGCCCTGAGGCCTCAGGCCTTGCGGCGGCCAGCGGAGAAGCGACGCCCGCCCTTTCCCCCCGGCCCCGGCAGGCCANAAAAAAAGGGAGGGAAAAAATGGGGGGGTAAACAAGGAGAGAGAAAAAAGCAATGCGGGGAGAAACAAAGGGAGAAAAAAACCAATGGGAGGTGGAAAAACAAGGAGGGGGAAGCAAGGGGAAGGACAGGAAGGAAAAAAACGACGGGAAAAATAAATAATTAAGGAGAAAACATAACGGTGAAAAAGTAATTAAGGGGAAAATGAAAATTAGTAAGGGAGAAAATGAGTAAGGGAGGAAATAAATTAAGAAATCAATAGAAAAACATAGGGGAAAACTAGAATAAATTTAGGAAAAATAAAATCAGCTTTGTCTAGTGCTTAAAAACCAAATACACAGCCCTGACACTACTGTTTTGCTGTTTTCATGACTGAACTATTTGTATGGATTCAAGACAGTATTTAAAGCCTGTTGAAAACAGCACCATGAGGTGCTTTTAATTTTTGTTTAATTAATAAATTATTAATCTGCAAGTTTCAGAGTTCCAGGCCTTTTTTTTTTTTTAAGTAGAGTGAGCAGGCTATCAGGTCCCTATGTGGGTCCACCCCAGAAGGTTGTTTATCATCATTTTCAATGCAATCATTGGGGAGAATAATTGTATGAGAATGACCCGACACAGAAAATGGAAAAGACTGATCTAATTCTGCTTAAAATACAGCATTGCACTTAGGAATTCACTGGGCTTCCCCGGCAGATGGCCCTGGGGAAGCCACTGTTAGTCCCAAATTTAGTGGCATTCAGCTTAAATCCAAAGAGCAGCAGGGGCAGACCCAGCTGAAGGGACAAAGCCCTGGAGAACCTGTTGGCTCAGCAGCAATGCAGAGACTCCACAGCTCAGCTCAGGAAACCTGTAGTGGGAACTTCTGCTGGTTTTCTGTTACTCCAGTCCAGCCCCCAGTGAGTTAAAAGCCCTGCTCTGCCCCAAGGCTGGCTGATGGCTCTGAAGAAACACTGACTGTTTTAAAAGAGCTGGGGTTGACTAAATCACCCCAAAAAACCTGACCACAAGGTGGTTGTCAGCTTCGTGCTTCTTCAGCCTCACAACCATAAATGCCTTTTCAGTTGAGACAAGCTGACACAGGGAAATGCTGTTCCCTGTTTGCTCCATGACTATTTTATGGTTTCAAAGGCATTTTAAGATCCTCTCAGTTCCATACAGTAAGCAAACAGTCACTCTAACAAATGGCCAAACACAGAATGGCATCTTGATATGACACCAGTATTTGTGAATAGTTGTTTTTTCAGACTAAAAAAAACCAAACTCACAGCAGAGTCCGAGAAAGTGATTTATTTCCACTTGTCCTTAGGAGTTAAAGGCAGTATCTTTTCTTTATAAAACAGTATCATGTACTATTTAGAAAATGATTACATCTTTCTTGTCCAAGCAGTTACACCCAGATCCATCCTCCTGGCTATCTTTTAAGGATAGGTGGGTTGGTTGGTTTCTTTCTCTACGAGCAATCCTCAGAATGTAGCATCAGAAAACATATATGGGTGAGGATAAAGTTACCAGCAAATGGATAAATGTTCCTGGATAATTATACATTAACAGAGGAACTCATCCACCAACTAGTGCTCCATTGGCTCCTCTGCCTTCTCCACGGCTTCTTCTACAGGCGGAACCGGCTTAGAGAGAGGGAAAAGAAATATTTTAGGAAGGCAGAAGACAACACTTGACAAATCAGCTTTATCCCCACTGGAGCACCACGAGTGGAAAGTGCAGCTCGTGTCAGCCAACAGCTCACAAATTACTGTTACCCAAATTAAGCACAAGCAGGACACAGTTGATAATTAGGAGACTACGGAGGCGTCTTGCAAAGGGCATGAGGAACATATGCAACCACTTCTGCTGTAAAACAGTGAAAACTCATACTTGATCAGAGATGAGGAAGGACCATGACATTGAACAGCCTGGCATAAATCCAGCATAAATTGATTTAATACGCATCTGAGTTACCAGTTAAGATTATACAGTTTTCATATAGTAACTATGTATTTTAAAAATCACCTCCCTAAAACTCTGCTACAGTAGTAGAGTTAAATTTATTTTAAACATAATAGATCATATCTAATTATTGTCTTTCAACTAAGCCTATTTATTCATATCTGAACCACTCACCTTTCTCTGTGGTCTCTCCTCAAGACCTTCTAGGAATGCTGCTACATCATCATCATCATAGATGGTAAACTCCATGTCTTTGCCCACAATTCCAATTGAAACATTCTGTCAAGCAAAGGGTTGGAAGCAGTGAGAAGCATTTTCCTGCAATTACCTTTGTCTTTACAGCTTTCACATACAAAAGCTATCATATTTCAAAATCTTCTAAGTAAAGTCATTCAAGGATTTCAATTTCTTTCATTTTATTTTCTTTTTAATAACACACACAATTTCTCAAAACCACCTGTTTTCATCTCATTTTGATTTTCAGTATTTTAAGACTTCTAAAAAACATGGTGAGCTAAGAATAAAAAAACATGGAAAATGGTAGATAATTGGGTATCCTTAGAATTTTCTTCTTCAACAGGTCCTCAATTCGTTGTCAAAAGTTTGTGCAGCTTTGTGATGCTGGATGCTCTACAAACTGTTGGTGCATTACTTTCACTCACCGCCCAGGTGAATTACTGACTGTGCTTACAATGCAAAGCTGGGATTCAACAGCTGCATGTAATGCATTTCAAACACTGATTAAAGCTTAAGATAGAGTGAAGCCACAAGGGAAACAATGTCTTATTTAGTGAAAGCACCGTTTTTGTGAAGAAATTTAAATCTGAGATGAGCACAGAACAGTAGATAAATTGGTGACATGAAATGAAGATGGCATTATCTACCAGTACTCAGCTTCCAAGCTTCAGTGCCAGCCATACTTCACAAGAATTTTGTCACAGTACTTTCAAGTAACAATGGCAAATGAAACCTAGTCCTTACCTTGGTGGTCAGATCCTGTTCAGCAGGAAGAGTCTCTCTCAGGGCTCGCAGCCCATGTTTAACTAGCTCATTTAGATTACCTTGAAATGGAATCAGAAAGACATTGACAAACTATATGGTATTACCTCTAGACACTCATTCCCCCTCTTCCTAATCCTTGTTGACAACTTCAAAATCAGCTTTGGTCAACTTGACTCCCAGACCTCCTTTTCTTTCTGAGCAGAGTTGGTTATAGAAGTTTTCCTTGAGAAACCAGCCTTCCCCTATATCTGAGGTCAAGTCAATCTGTTTCCGACCCCTGCCCAGCCTTCAGTGATATTCAAGTTTTTTCCTTCCAAGCCAGGTATTCAATGGTTCCTCATCATCATCCCACACAAAAAGAAATTCACCACTTTAAATGCAGCACCTAAATACTTGCCCTAACACACTAACCCTGCTCTGCTATGGGAACACTTTCCCTGGATTAAAAAGGACAGAGGCTTTTAAGGTTTTTCACAGATTTTCTGAGCACAGCTTTTCTTTCCATTAGGTGTAATAAACATCCACATGTTAAGACATGAAAATCTCAGCCATATTCTCTAAAATTCTGCCTTCGTGGAGATTTAGTTATGCCAAACGTGGCTCAGAGTGGCAGCAGGAGATAAACTGCAGAATTCATGAACACCATGGGTAGAGAGAGCTCCATTACTCACAGTCAGCGAACTCAGCCATGTGCCTCTCCAAGTAAGTCCGTGCTGACTGTGAACGAGCACCAATGGACATTGCTTTGCAGTCAAAATAGTTTGCAGAGGGACAAGTCTGGAAGATGTGAGGACCCATATCCTACAAAGAAAGAAAACCCCCACACAGTGTTGAACAAATGTATAAATTCACACCAACTCTGCTGCTAGGAGCATTAAATTTTCTAAGAGTTTTGCTGCATGGTACATCACACCTATATGTGTGCACAGAAACATATTTTATGTTGCTGACCATATCACTGTTCTTACGCAATTCCTTCAAAACTGTCAAAAAAACACAATGAAAAAAACACAACGACAATTAAAAAAAAAACAACCCCAAACCCTCTTTTTTTCCACTTTGCTCATCTGCAGCTTTGAAATGTACAGGATGGACGGCACAAAAAAGTGTTTCTTTCTCTGTTTTACAAATTGCACTGTACTTATGTATGCTCCCTGCTTCATGGCTTGCAGCAGGTATTTTACACACATTCTGTCTTATCTACAAAAAAGTAAAAACTTGCTGTAGACTAAACCACGCCATTCAAAACTTTAGGCAATATTATAATTTCCTCCAACCATCCTCACGCCAACGATCTTGAGGACAGAGATTCTCTGTGTGCTGCATTAAGCAAAATATTGTTGCTAAACAAGTGAGAGAGAGGCCAGCAGTGATTTCCACATCCTTTTTTTTACTGGAAGCCTTTAAAATAATAGCTTGTAAGCATCCAAAATCAATAGCAAAATATTTACATAAATCTCATCTTTGCACCTTAAAACACTCAGTAAGTGTAGGTAGGATTAGCTATTAATTAATACTTCTGAGTTATGTTTTAGGGTAAGATACAGAAAATTGTTTCCTTATTCAGAGAATTTTGACCAGTCTGCCTCTTCCATCTTTCCCTCTCAACATCTGTTTGTTGGGTAAAGTTTCCCTAAGCACATTTCCCTGCAGATCAGTAGCAGCCAGAGCAGCTTACTCACATCATAGCCTGCGATGAGCAGTCCTACTCCATAGGGCCTCCTGCCATAGCGCTGAGTTGGAATCTGCGTTTCTTAAGAAAGCTAAGGAAACAATCTCAAAATTATATGGTAACTACCCAAGAGTTTCCCTAAACCATGTAGAGATGGACTAACATGCATCCTTATGGGATGTTCTCCAAAAGTATACACAAGCAGTGTGAACAAAGAAGTATTGTCCAAAGAACTTTTTCAACTTTTAAGCTGTGATAGATGAAAGTAATTTTATGAAGGAGTGAAAAGCTATAAAAGTATAACAAGTGTATAAAAAAAGGATACTGCTTCCAATTAGTGACACTAGGCGAGAAACTGGAAGAGGTCTATCAAACACAAATCTAGAATCCAAACACTCTTGACGCATGAAATTGCTAGGGAGCAAAAATATAAAAAAAAAATTTAAAATTCAAATCAGTGCATAGATCAAAGACACCATGAGGTTTTGTCTCAAGGCTTTTCTGTTAAGGTAAGCATTTTTGTTTCAGCTCTGCTCATTGAGAAAAAGGGTCAAAGGCTTTCCATGATTTCATTTCTACATGACCTATCATTGTTATTGAGAAAGTTGACCGCAGGTTTGATAAAGCATAAACTGGGTATTTCAGCCATACAAATGCAAAGCAAGTAGAAGTTCGCACAGGCAACAGACAGATCCTCTGGAGAAATGGCAAGCTTAAATGGTAACATTGCTTTGTGACACTGCAGCAATTAAAACTTATTTCAGAAATCCTGTCCACCCCTTCTGATCAAAGCTGCTAAAAGCAAGCCCCCCTGAAGCCCACACAAACAGCACTGTACGTGTTTAATAACCTTCTCAAATGTGTGTACGTAGAAGTAGCTGCCAGAGGAGAAGAAGTGATGGAGTTTCTCAGACTGCTTGGAAATCCTATCACACTGAGGAAACCAGACAGTACTGTTTTACTTGTAACAAAACCAAAGAGCAAAATTTTAGGCCAAACAAATGAGATTTCTGCCAACTAGTTAAAAACCTGCCAGAATTTCATGCTGAGGTCTTTGGCATAATACAACAAAGCAGCAGCAACTCAAGACTAATCCTTAGCCAAGCAGAAAATGTCATTTGCAATAGTCTGAATGAACTTTCCCTCATTATTGCAGCACTGTGTATGTCAACAAGCAGGATACTCACCACAAGAGTCTTGCATCGGCAGTAAGTCCAGCAATTGAGATACCAATATGGTTGTCAACATACAGGATTTTTTTCTGATGAGCTGCCAGCTCAGACTGTGCTCTCTATGCATAAAAGGAGAAAGCTATGTGGCAAACTGAAGAGTCTGCCAAGCACTGTGCAGAAATCTGCTAACATTTATAGCAAGAACTGAGTATGTTCATGAAACAATAAAAAAAAATTACATTTATAAACTTGCAACAGAAGACAAGAAAAACCTCATTCCACTTCAGTTCTCTCAGAACAAAAGAAAGAACAGACACTCACTCAAGTTTTGGGAAAAGAAAGGAATGGATTTACTGCATAATAACAAATGAAAACAGAAAAAGAGGAACACATCTGTTAAAGGAAAAAAAAATCTTCCACTCATTTCCTTCACCATTTTGTGAAGACCTGTTTTGCATAGCTACTGGAAATATTTCAGTACTCAAGCAAAGGGAATCTGCAATTGCATTTACATTTCACGTCTAAGTACAGACCGCACAAAACTAATTTGCCAAACCAAAACTTTCTATGAACATTAATGTCCCCACTGAGACCAGAGTTTAGAAGTTACCTTGAGAGCCACCAGGACAGCATGTGTTTTTGACTTCAGCCCCACAGTAGCTGAGCCTTGTTTCACAGCTTCCATGGCATATTCTATTTGATGAATTCGGCCCTGCAAAACCAAGTCACAGGCTGTCAATCGCTCCCTAGTTAATCCTCTGAATCAGTTTCCAGTGGGTTTGCATTTTCAGACCTTTGATTCCCCACCCAACAGGGACACTCACTGCATAACAGGTTAAACCAGCATGTGACTCAAAGACAGAGGGAACTTCCAGCTGAAGTTGGACACTTAACTTTTAGTCAGGTTTGCTGAAGAAATGAGTTTTACGCAATTGTTGTGTCTCACCAGCCATTCCCCAATAACTTCTGAACAAGTTATTGGCCAACTGCAGTCAAGTCTGAAACAGGAGTAGAGGTCTCAAAGAAAATGAAGTCCCTACAAGTTCTGCAGAGATGGCCAGGAGCTGTGATGTCCATGTAACAGAACCACTGAGAGTTTTCCCATTTTCAGCACTCCAGCCCGTGTCAGACAGCCAACAGGGGCACTCCTATCCTGCAAGCACGGACACCAAGGAACACAGCAGCTGTTGTGGTCAATGTGCAAGGGATGAGCTACAGGACACCACCTCCCCATAGGCTGCTGGGGATTTTGGCATAAGGTTCTTTATTTAAGTCTACTAGAAAGACCCTAATGTCAAATTTCACCCCCTGTTGTAACTGGAATTTCAATAACATTGGATCCTTGCTGCCCAAGAGCAGCACCGAATTGCTGTGACCTGTCCAACATGAATTTGTCAGCTGTCAGGAACAACAAGCAAGACTGTAAAAATGTGAAACCACTTGGCGTTTTTAAATCTCCTATTTCCTTTTCTTTACTACCATATTCAAAAACATCTCCCAGTAAAGTATGATTTGCTCCTGTACTAGCAGTACCAAAAACTATTATTGCAGCACATCACTGCTTCACCTGCAAGAATGGATGGAGTAGCAATTGCAGCAGAGTAGCAATTTTAATTGTCTTTTTTTAGAAAAAAACCAACACTATTAATATTTTCAAGGCAATTTAAGAAAAACATAGAAACCTGTGCTGTTGATGACTTTGCAGTATCTGCTAAAACTCTCAGAGAATGTTATAGATTCAAACGTAACTTTTAAAGTAACAGATAAGATTAAAAAATTAAAGTTTGTAATACAGAACCCGCCAGAGAAACACAATCACTAAGAAGGATGAAAACACTTCAAAGGCACCTACACCTATTGACTGAAAAAAAAGGGGAAATATTCAAGGTTATATTAATGGAGAATGCAAAGGACAGAACACTCTCTGTTGCACTGTATGGAAAATGTATCTCACATGCAACACTACTACATGATGAAGAATTTCAGTAGCAATACAAACCCACAAAGTAATGATACATTAGCTTTATACTAATATAATTTGCTACTTGCATTTTAAATAAATCTCTAGTTTTGCTGAATTTATAAAGAAGTCTTTTTCCAAGGCTCTTGTTTTCCGTAAGTATCCTGTCTTAAAATATCCATAGTGAGAGAAGAGGCAATATTAAAATACCTCAGCTGACAGGGGCTTTTAAAATTCCAGAATATTTATTTTCAACACAACCTGTGTAAGTTTCAGAACACACAACGTATGTTTTCAGTAACAGTACACAATATGAAACTGATTCAGAGGTAATAATATTTCAAATTCGAATGCAAATCTCACTTGAATCTCCCAATTGTAAACTAAATAGTTCCTTTCCCATATTATCTAGTGGACAGAAGAGAGAAAGACCTAGCAACAGCCTAATGTGGAGGAGACTGAAACTGTTTCATGCTGTGTGTACCTTACTTACGAAGTCACTGTAGCTCTGTGAATGGACCACAGAGGCATGGAATGGTTTGGCTTGGAAGGGACCTTTACAGATCATCTAGTCACACCACCCAAAGATGACAGCATCTCTTTTGTACCTCACAGGTACATTTAGAAAGCAACTGCCTTAAGCACCTGGAGGGGAAAACGCCCAGGGAAGCAGCACTCAGGTTCATACACCAGCAGACAGGGATGTGCTGAGGGCTTCTGGACACCTACAGCCTACAAAGGGAGAGGGGAGCAGCCTGCAGGAAGCTTCAGGCACCTGAACACAACCTTTGTGAACACCACTGCTGTGAGGTGGAGAAAACCCAAAAAGCAAGTTAAAACCCCAGCGAGCAAGTGTATAAAGGTTTTACCTGCGGGCTCCAAACCGTGACATCGTTGTCATACTGGTTGCGAAACTGGAATGAACAAAACAAAACTCATTAGTGTCCCTAATGAGCTAACAGAGTGTTCCTGAAGGAAGCCCTGGTTGCTTCCACAGAATCCCAGCACTACAGAATCAATAAGGTTGGAAAGATCTCTGATAAGTTCAATCTATGACTGAACACCCCGCTGTAAACGAGACCATGGCACTGAGTGCCACATCCAGTCTCCCTAAACACCTCCAGGAATGGTGACTCCATCACCTGCCTGGGCAGCCCATTCCAATAACCACCTTTTCTGTGAGTAAGTTCTTACTTTGTTAAGTTCACTTTGTCAAACCGTGAGTTGGAAGGGACCTCTGGAGATCATCCAGTCCAAGCCCCCAGCCAAGGCAGTGTCACAGGGGCAGTGACACAGGAACATATTCAGGTGGGTTCGAATGTCTCCAGAGAGGGAGACTCCATGATCTCCCTGGGCAGCTGTCCCCTGCTCTGACACCCTCAGTGTAACCAAGCTTTTCCTCATGTTGAGGTGAAACTTCTTTTGTTTCAGTTTATGGCCATTCCTCCTTGTACTGTCGCTGGGCAGCACTGAAAAGTGTCTGGCACCATCCTCTTAGCCCGCCTTTGGGATATTTGTACGCGTTGATGAGATCCCCTCCAGACTGAACAGGCCCAGCTCCCTCGGTCTCCTCCTAACAGAGATGCTCCAGACCCCCGGAGAGATATTTACACGGATCCTCACACGGATCCTCGCAGGGCCTCGGAGGTCTCTGTCCCAGGGCCGCAGCAGGGCCCGCTCCCCGCTCCCATTTGCCTCCATGCCGGCAGCGAGGCCCAGTCCCGCCCGCGGCCCCGCGTGGCCCGGGAACTGCTTACTCACGGGCCCGCTCCCTGCCGCCCGCTCTGCCGGCTCCCCCGTGCCGGCCGGGCAGGCCGGGCAGGCGGCGGGGTGCCGTGTCCCGGGCCGTGCCCCCGTCCCTCCCGCCGCCGCCCCTCACCATCGTGCTGCTGGCCGGCGGCGGCTCCGGGCGGCGCGGGGCAGCGAGCGCTCCGGGCTGCGAGCGGGCAGGCGGCGCCAGTCGCGCCCCGAGTCATCGATGGGCCGCGCCTGCGCGCTGCCTCTGCGGGGGAGGCGGCCGCTGGAACGGCGATTTCAGTGGCCGGGTTTGTTTTGTTGTTTTTAAGGCTTCTGAGGAATAAAAAAGTTTATTTGGGTCGGAAACGACTTCCTTTCCTCGCCGTTTATTGTGTGGGAACAGGATGTATAGACATTTTATGAAGCGCGCGGCACAGCTTGCAGGTCTCAGGGAGCTGGCAGTAAATATTCCCCGGGCTGGGCTCTAATGGCATTCCCAATAACTTCCTACGCCGTCAGGGACTCCTGCAGCTCCGTTCCCCCCGCCCACGGCAACCGAACAACGCGCGGACATTGCCTCTGGTTTTGGCAAACCCGCCTTGGTTTTGATAGAGGGCTAAGGCACGCCAAGACTCCCCGTTGTTCTGCGTTTGTACAGCGAGTAATGGCAGCAGCCACGATTTTAGCGATAAAAAGGCGTAAAAAGGTTGTAAAACTTCATGGAGAATATCGGTAATAGGTGCATAAATGAAGAACTCTCGGAAGCTGCACGAACTGTTGTAGGTTTATTAGATAACAACTGAAGTATTTTCCCGAGTAATCTTTTCCCCTTTATTAGGCGGATAGAACAAAATGTAGTCAAGCCCGAACTCACCAGATGTCCGGCTATTAAAAATTGATTCTAAAGCCAACGGGCTGGGGTCCCCAGCAGCAGGAAGGGGGGCAGGGGACGGAGTTCTGCTGCTAGCACAACTGTGCTGTATTCCCAAGGCGGCAGCACGGCAGGATGCCGGAGGCAGGAATCATCTCTAGGACGGGGAAATGCTTACCGTGGGAGGAAGTCATTCACTTCCTTCTGGATGCTCCTTCTTGCCCTGTAGGCTCGGGACGAGACCTCTACAGGCAGGGCTAAAGCCAGAGGGTTGGAGGTGTATTTCTGGTTTCACCTCAGTGTGCTGCTGTTAGAGCACCCAGCCACTCCTCATCGAACTGAGCGTGTAATGTGTCGATGCAGAAGGTGATAAAGGCAAAATCAAATAGCTCTTTTTCAGATAACACCAGAAAGGAAATATTTTGCATATATCATAAATTTATTTGCAGAGCGAAAAAGTGAATGATGAGCAGCAATCAATATATTATTACATTGAGACATCACAATATAAAAGAGTACAGGACTGAAAAGTAAAGCTAAAACTATCCTCACATTTAAATGAACTACTTATTTAAAAATCGAAGTTAGGAGAAAATAGTATTTTCTCCCTTTTAGTTTCACATTTGGCAACCTGATAACCAGGATAACTTCAGAGCAATAAGTACAATTGATGGCTCTATGAAAACAGGTTCAGTGCTCAGTAATGTTCAAACTAAATGCAAGGAATGATTAGGAAGGAGAACATATCACAAAGCATTACTGTGCCACTGTATAAATCCATACTGCGTGTGACATTGTTGAGCACTGGCCATGATTCCTGTTTCCTACCTTGAAATGATATGGCACTGGGAAAAGAAAGAAGGATTCAAATTACAGAATAGCTTCATCCAAAGGAAGACAGTAAAGAGTAGAAATCCTCGGTCTAAATAACAGATAAATGAGGAAAGGCTTTGAACTCTTGCCAAATCACAGCTAGCACAAGAGATGCTGAATAGATTCAATGCCTCTCTCTGTCCTGCAGCTCTGGTACAGGGTGACATTAAAAGCAGCAGGTTCAAGCCAAGCCAAGGGGCTACTTCTGAGTCTGGTCATACCTGTGCTGTGGAAACCTCTGCACCTGAACACATCACGGCCTTTTGGTCACGTATTGAGAGAGAAACTGGACAAATTCACAGACTAAACAACTGTCCGAGCCACCAGTGCTGCTGCTACATCGTTTGAGCTAAGTGCAGCAGTGCAAGCATAGCTAACCTAAAACATGCATATACAGTCTCAAGAGAAACTAATGAGCCTGTTTTATTCTATGCTGTGTTTCCAGCAGAGTTATAAACAGCATCTGACATCTGAGCGATGACAGGCATTGCTCTGCAGAGATTAATGTACAGCAACTGAATGGCAAGGCCATTATGCCTCCGCTGCTGCTGATTCACGAGAGGAAACAACATTCCTGCCAGTCCTCTTTTGGGACACTGCTCTCCATCAGGCCACATTAACCCCTGTGTGCTATGCTCCTGTGGTTAGATGGAGTTTTTTGGCAAAAGGTTGGCTCCTCTGAGGTGACACTCTGGGAGCACTCGTTGCGCTGCTTAGGCACAGCAGACTGCCAGAGGAGAAGAAAGAAAACTGTTGTGCCAGAGCCAGAGACAGACTGAATGAAGGCAGTGCCTCCATCCCCTTGGAAAAGGGGAAGGATAGATCCCAGAGAGATCACAGAGGCAGATGGACAAGTGGTTGCCCACAAATAGCAGTGCTGTCATAATGCGCTCAGGACTGAGCATTTTGACTAAGTTATTTTGAGAACTGTCTTACTGCCTTGACAATGTGAACAGTCCATATTTGGATTTAATACAGGTAAGAGATCTGCTTCATTAGTAGATATATGGTGACAAGACTACTTAATTAGAAGCCTTGGTGTATGACATACGTAGTATTTGATGACATTTTCATCAAGCAGGTTAAGGCTAAAAATAAAAATTTGACAGCAGCTATAAATGTACATACTTGTCTTTAGAATAATTTAAAGACAATCTCAGAAGTTCTTACAAAGAAAAAAATCTATCATTTTGTATTAATACTGTAAATAGGCAAAAATAACCTCTTTATATAAATTATACCAGATTTCTTTCCTATTATTTTGCTGGCACATTAATAGAGGTGCAGACATTTTAGTCTCTATGACAAACTTGCATTCATGTTGCCAAAGTCAATTTTTACCATTTTTAAACTACTGACCAATTTAAATCACTGGAATATTTTGTCACGAAAGGTGTTAACTACGCACATTTTAAAGTCCACTCCTAACTTTTTTTAATCCATAGCTTTTGTGGACTGACGTCAGTTGACCTTTTCAGGGCAGTTGCCTACAGGGCAACTAACCTTGCTTGATCATCAAAGCTGGCTAGGAAAGACCAGGCAATGCTGAAAGCAGGCTTAAATAATCCCCATGGAAAGAGAACTGCAGGAAAGAGTCTGGCTCTTTCTGTCCAGTTCTGGAACAAACAAAGGCACAAGGTTCAACACAGCAGAGCTGTTGTAGCATATCCTGGTCATGGAAGTAGTTTTTATTTGTAGGTTCTTGTTTGAATAGAACAAAAATATAGTTAGAGATAAATTTAGATGGATATCATTGCTAGTTATTTCTTGGACCTGAAATTTATTTCTTCACTCTGAGTGAAGAAGAGTTTCTGTACAATATGCTTTTATTATTACAAGAAAAATGTCTTTTGAGCTGTAAATTGCTTGCTAGCCTAGAGGTTATGATTTAAACAGCATACATAGAATTGGCTGAGTCATCAAAATACAACTGAAGAATTATTATCATAATTCATGGAGAACTATGAAATATATAATTGCAGTTATCAAAAAAATCTGCTAAGCTTTTTATTTCAGTGAAAAAGAATGGCAGTTATTAAGTTTCTGTGGATAAAAGAACCATTTCAGTGGGCATATAGCTGCATAAGCTCTTTTAAATATATTAACTGCTCTGTTGATCCATATTGTTGGAACTATTTTTGAGTATACCTGAATCAAAACCAAAGCATCATCAAACCTTCAGCAGTGGATAGATAACATTTTGAGACAGAGTCGTGAACAGATTCACAAATAAACACTAGCTCAGTTAGGTTCAAAATTTCTCCCTATGAAAGAGTCATCACAGGTAGGAAATAACAGCATGGCACAGAAATAAAGCCATGAGACCACTAATGGATCCCATTTCCTTACCACCGACATTGTTGTCATATTAAATTAATGACTAGACAAAGTATTACCTTCTTACTTATGCATTTATATGCCATAAATATTTTACAATGAGTGCTTATATGTAGATCACACAATAAAATGTTCACAATATTTTTGCCACATCTACTGGTGCCAAAAATTTCTGTTTGAAAAACGGAAAGACATTCACATACAGAAACAAATTTCCCAGAGGATACTAAACTAAAAAA
>VXAX01007716.1:0-13524 GCA_013399835.1 Leptocoma aspasia | reverse complement strand
AAAAAAAAAAAGAAAGAAAAAAGAGAGCAAGAAAAGGCTCTAGGAATGACGTAGTATCCATGGAAAGCACTAAGGATTTATGTGACACTTCACAGGCATTTTCAAATTCTGTGGGAGAGGTAAACATTGTAATAGTTACTGTTTAGCCAATGGTTCTGATATTTGTAGACCACATTTTTTAAAAAGTGACTCAGCCTATTCTTACTGTGGATTCGGTTTTTGATTAGGAAAGAAAACAATAGAGAATTAATATGCGGGAAAAATAGATGTTTCTGTGGGCTTTAGTGTTAAAAATCCTGTCATCAGCCAGGGTTTTTTTACTTTTTGCCAAGCTCCTAATTTTGGTACATGGATTTTAACAGCTTTGCTGTCATGCATATCCCAGTTTTCATAGAACGAATTTTGTTTGGCACTGTCATCCTTATTGCATGTATTTCTAAACTAACAATGCAGGCAGAAATTTAAGTCTGTCCTGGCAAATGTGAGAGAGCTTCTGGCTCTGCTGTGTCCATTGTCTGCGACAATTCTGACAGATCACGGAGCTCAGATACTGCATCACACAGGCTTAAATGATGAAAAATTCCATTGATGTAAGGATAATTCTAAATCCAGAGTATTTGGCACAACCCTTGGCTTCTATGCCTGGTCCCTGGAAGGATTCAGTGATGGGCCAAAAGGGCTCTAAATTAATTCCAGACCACCTTGATGTAACCCTGCCTTGGATGTAGTGACTGAATATCTGAAAACCTCTGCATTAGTTATTAGCATATCACTATAGAGTCACACATCTGCACATCTGGTTTTGATTTTTAAGAAGTATGTATCAAATAAATTTGTGACTACAGACGTCTCATTCACAACAGATTCCATGGCATGAAAATATTTTTAAGCTGTGTTTATCACATCGTTAAGTGAACAAGAATAATGATTATTCAGACAAAAGTTGTTACCAAATTAAAGGTTTCATACTTGGAGCATGGAAACAAAAAAAAAAAAAGAAAAAAAAAGAATAGACCGTGAAATCAAAAGACTAATATAGACCCTTTTAACTGTGTTATAATACTTAATAAACACAGGAAGATATTTTCCAGGTTGGAAATGGAATACATGCCTTAGAATTTTGAAGGGACCAGTGATAGGGGCTATAAATTTTTTGTTATGCAATTCAAAATGCATTACAGCAATATAATTACCAGAAAGCCCTGGACACCTTCTTGCCTCACAGTGAGCAGTGAATATGAATGGATTTGTATTTCTTTTTGTATTGCACAAAATCACAGGGGTGAAAGGTGCAAAATAATCTCCTCTCAAACAGAACGCTCCTTTTATCAAATTCTGTATTCTCACTATTACCTTTACACAATACTCAGCATGTTATTTAGATTATTTTCAGACAAAAATACTCTTCTTACCACTAAAGCAAAACATTAAGTTAATTTTTTTAGGATCTTATCCAAAAAATCACTTATATAGTGTAATTTTAAGAATTCCCTGGTGCTCCTTCACTATCAATAGTAACCAAGCTTCACCCGTGTATGTAGCTTGCCCTTTCATATTGTAGCTTTCTTCTAAAGTGACATCAGTATATATTTCTAATGCAAATCAGACTCATTAATCATTTCTTCAGAATATATGCAACCTGGATTTTAAAATCCAGTTTCTGGGTAACACTCTTTAGAGCATTACCAATGGGATTTTTTTACTGACTTACTTCAGTATAGCCACAGTTTTACTTGTAGTTGGTACTGCCAAATTTAAAACAAATTAGGAAAGTATATAAAATATATTTTATTTTTGCTTTTATTGAAAGCTGACAGTTACATGATTAAATCTCCAAATTCCATGTCATAACATCTGCCTAGTGAGTTTAAAGGATTAATCTAGATACTGAGTATCACCCTCCAGCAACATACTTGTGAATGGTCTTCTGGGTTTTGGCCTAAATCTGATTAACCACAAAGATGGAAAGAGATTGAAAAGTAGGTCAGGAATTGACACTATAACAACTTCATTATGCACATTTGTCTTTTTACAAAGTTTTTAGCGACACAGCATTGTGCAACTGTAGCATACCAGTAAAATGACAGCAGTACTTCATTCTTAGGAGGGGTTTACCTCTCCTTTAGCAGACTTTTGAACATTGGTTAGAAATTGACCAACTTTCTCTGGTTTCTAGCCAGGGATGAACTCATTATACACTCACTTCTGCAAAGTGAAGAGAATGTGAATTTCAGAGAATGTTTCTCAGCTCATGAAATGCTGTTTCTTAATTTGCACTGCTGCATAAGCATTATCACCGTTTTAAGGTCTTTTCTTGAAATGGTTGATAACTTTTTAAACATATATCTATATTTGCATGTGCTCTTCCATACTTTTTCCTTCTTAATGCATACTCTTCTAAGATTAGGCTGGGTTATGAAGGATCTGTGATGAGCATTCACAAGTACTTCAAAGTTCAAGTGACGTTTCTGACCACTCAAAAGTGTTGAGAAGCAGAAGAAACAGCTATGATATTGAAAACCTGCTTGAAAACTAGCAGATAAAGGAGAAAAATATATTAACAAACCTTTCAAGATACAATTACTACTGTAGCAAGAAAACCAAGGAGGGTACTAGCCTGGAAGTGCAGTGGTAAAGGAGCAGTCAGATTGAGCTGATAGAGGAATCCAGAACCAACCAGGAGATAGAGGAGAATTCCTGACAAGGAGGACAAGGAAAAGAAAGTAGTCTTTTCTGTGTGTCACATGGAAAATTAAGCCTACTTGGCCAAATACTTTTGGATTTTACTTGTTCTTCTACTAATTATGGTATTTCTCTGATGAGAAAAAAAATCACTCTGTGCAGTAAAAAAAAAAAAAGGGGACATGAATACATTTGTCTCCTTTAACAATCGATTACAAAAGAGTCTGGACACCACTCTGGAGTAAAAAGACTGGCATTTCCTATTCACATCCATGGGAAGAGTAGGTCTTGGTTAACCACATTCCTTGTAGAAAAGTCTCAAGAACATTGGCATGGACTTCCTGCATGTGATATGGATGCTTGACTGACCTGATCTGTTTCCCAGCTCATTCAAGAACCCGGGCAGATTGCTAGCAAATGTGTCTGATACCTGATATATTTACTTCTGGAGAGGACAACATACCTCCTTCCCATCTCAAGTCTCTCAGGCACAACTTCTAGCCAAGGAAGCAAGAGTCTGCTACAAAGACCTGGGAGAATGGGTAGTTAAAAGAACATTCAAATAATAAGGTTCCTCAGACTCATCCATGAAAAAGTCTATAGTTAAAAAAAAAAGACAAAACTTGACTAAACAACCAGTAGAGGAGTAAGTAATTTCCTATCACTTCTGCTTACTTCTGGTATGATGTTTCAGCTCACCCCCCTTTGTGGACTGCAATGCTCCTTTGGAAAAGATGCTCAAGAATCTCTTTCTTTATAATGGCTTTATTCTTCCTGGAAACACAGAAGCCAAGAAAATTGCCAAAGAAATAAGGGGGTAGTGAAAGCACAGACTGCTGTCTCTGCTGTGTTAAGTGAGGCTTGCAGGATTGTTCTAGATGATATATGACCCTCAATAACTGGAGTGTCAAACTTCTGGCAAAAATCTTTAGGCAGTAATCTGATAAAGGTCACCAGATGGTCAAAGATCGCGTGGATATAGTTTGAGCAGCACACAAGGTAGTTCCAAATGTGGAACTGAAATGAGGCTGAAGAGTCCAGTCGTTTATGGAGCACAAGTAACTCCTGAGTTCTCAGAGAAGTAGCCTTGGAAAGTATTCATGATACACTATGGGGAGCTGAAGATGTTGGTCACAGGGAGATCTTTTCCTTAAACTATATGATAACAGGCAATAGCCTGCTTTGGGGCTCCCTGGAAAACAGGTAGTGTGATGTTGCAGGTCTGACAAGCTTCTCCAGTTGCCACAATGGTCATGGAGCTGACACACTACTAAGGTCTGATTCAGGAATCAGAGTCGCAGGTATGGGGTTGTGTCTTTGGAATGCTGCCCTTTCCTGATCTGATCGAAACAGAATCCTCAGAAGCAATTCTTTAGTTGTGTTGTGGGATAATAAGGTATTTTGATATTTGGTCCTGAAGAACCCAAAAACCTAATTAACAAATGCTCCTGTCACTGGTGCTAATGATCTCAGTGGGTATAAAGAGAAAGTTGCCAAGGAATATTGGCTATCTATGTGAAGGGAATTATCATCTGAGATTAGGAAACAATTGCCAAGATCAATACACCTTGTAAGACCCCAGAGCAGAACCCAAAAAAAGTAGATTAAAAATTCCATCAGTAGCCAAAACCTTCTTAGCTGTAAGAAAATGGAAAAAGTTTCCACACTGTATGAAATGAGGAATCATTTTGATTCAGTGGACATTTCAACTCAGTTAGTAGAAATAGGTTTTTGCTTATTGTCCCATTGTCATTATGCGGGGGGCTGACACTTGTGCCCTCCCCTGCTGCCATCAGTAAGATTGTCTGGCCTGGAGCGCTGGTACAGGTAAGGCCCTCAGGGTGAGCAGAAACAGAGCAGCTGATAAAGAGAGTGCAAAGGAACCTTTGCCTTATTCAAACAAAGTGTCTTTAGCTAACTCCTAATCATCAAGAGAGCTTTAAAGCTCTTCAAGTCCTATAGCCTGTCCTATGGAAAAACGAGGGGGAAAACAGTGAGGAAGGAAGGAAAACAGATGGCAGGTTTCTTATAGGAAGAAAGAGCTTTTGATTCTTGGAACATATTGTTTGCATTCCATATCTAAAAATTTTACATTGGCATGTGTGAACTATTCCTGGTGATTAAGCAATTAACAACTCAAGGGAAGTACCCCATTCTACTGGTTAACGTTCACATAAGTTAAACTTCTGCAGGTCATTTTGTCACTTAATACAAACTTTTCAAGTAACTTGAAAAGCTTGGGCCGACTTCACAAACATCTTCTAAACCATCATGTCCATTTATAAAAATAGTTTATCTATGTTTCAGGTTAATACAAACTTAACCAAATATGCTTGTGGGTATTGCTGTGGCAACTGGAACCTTATTACCTTCCACATAGTAATCAATTATATACTCATTTGACTTACGTCACAGGTCAATATATTCCTGTATCTACTATAAAAACAAGCTAGAGGTTTTTGCTAAACCTCTCAGAAGCATCTTTATAGATAATTATTGTCCAAAGCCTGAGTATAAAATATATATATGTTAAAGCAGTAGTCCTGCCTATCCTCTCTAAGGCCTTTTTACCTTGCTAGACAGTAAAGAATCAGGCCTCTCAATTGAAAAGCTGAAAATTACCTAGTTATTTTCATTTACATGCCAGATTAATAGATTTTAGAGCAATTCAACATTTTTCTTTTCAGAAATGTGCTAATTTCACCATTAGATTTGGTACAGACCCGTTTGTGGAGGAGACCCGACTGGGGAGGTAACTAAATAGGATACATCTCAGGATTTCAATTAACACCTGTCTCATGTACCTTTCAACAACTAAACGTTTCCTTAAAATCAGAGTGCTGTTTTCCTTCTTCCCTCCACTCCTTTCAGAACTCACATAAAAAAATGCATCGATCATGGGAAGGGGACATGGTAACAAATAAAAGCAAAATTTAATTTATGTGTAGCTGGGGTATTCCTCACTTTCAGCATTAAAGAAAGCAAATATGTGAAGTATGTAATATTTTAATGATCAGGACTACTTGAACAACTTCACAGTAAGGAATCAAGGCCTAAACTGAAGATCAAAAAATCTTGTTTAGACCCAAACATTAACGGCACCTGACATGGGATGATCAGTTTTTAATACAAAAGTGCCTCAGAATTAACAGCAGCAATTTGAATATATGATGCAAAGAACTTCAGCTAAAATGTGTCACTGAGCTGCTTTGGCATCTGGGTAACCTCCTGGTACATAGCTTTTTTGCAATTTTCAGACATTAAATAATGAAAGTAGTGTGTAGTATTTTAAATCCCAAAGATTGCATACATCTAGGAGACCTACATTTAGGAAGCTGCTAGTTTGCAATAAGCCCTACAATAATTAAGTACTAAATACCAAAGTGGCCGGGAATCACAAACTTTCAAACTGTTACCAAGCACACACTGGTACTAGGCAGCAATTATTATGAATTTTCGAATCTTTGTAATTAGCAGCAGTCACATAGAAACAGATTACAAACCAGCAACTTTTACAAATCAGTAAGTAAACAATAAAGGGTAATAGAGGTTCATGTTCACTTCATTTACTAATTGTATTGTTTGTTCACCATGCTTTTCTCTCTAGCAATATATTGGCCTAATGCACTATTCATGTTTAATAAACATTCTAATTGTAGTAAATATAACATTTTTAATGTAGCAGTAAAAATACTCAAACATAGCACTGCAGTTTGTTTAAGGTCAGTGCTAGTGAATACTGTAGCAGTGAAATTTACTATGCCATGTCTATTGCTCTGGAAAAAAATTTGAATATTGACTAAATAAAAACATCTGTAACTCATTTCATGGTCAGTGTTACGGTAGAAAATAAGATATATGGGTTTGATGTAACTTGCAATTGATATAGTATTTTTTCCAAATGTAAAGAAAATTCCATCAAGTTTGAAGTAGGCAGATTTTCAGGTTACACAAAACCCTTGAGATAGTTTTTTCCATGCTTTCATAAAATCTTACATAGTCACAGAATCATTTAGATTGGAAAGGACCCCTGAGACCTTGAAGTCCAACCATTGACTTATCACCACTGTGTCCACTAGACCATGGCACTGAGTGCCACATGCAATCATTTCTTGAACACCTCCAGGGATGGTGACTCCACCATCTCCCTGCACAGCCCGTTGCAATGTTTGGCAGCCCTTTCCGTGA
This sequence comes from Leptocoma aspasia, assembly GCA_013399835.1. Lineage (NCBI taxonomy): Eukaryota > Metazoa > Chordata > Aves > Passeriformes > Nectariniidae > Leptocoma > Leptocoma aspasia. The sequence goes on along the minus strand of VXAX01007716.1, from coordinate 6,654 downwards.
AGAAATATTTCCAGATTCAGGTCCAGCCTGAACCTCCCCTAGCACAGCTGAAGACTGTGTCCTCTCATCCTGTCACTGGTTGCCTGGGAGAAGAGGCTGACCCCCACCTGGCTCCAACCTCCTTTCAGGGAATTGTAGGGAGCGGTTAGATGACACATAATTTAACAATCACAACAGGAAACATTATGGAATGGCATAAATGATATTGCAAGTGCATGACAAATAGGAACTCAGTTAATGATGTAAACTGAAACACAGTTCTTGGCTCATACAGTGTTTGAGTTTCTTATATTAAGCATCAGTCATTGCTAGCTCGTTACTACTAATTGAGCATAAGTGCAAAGATATCATAATGTCAACTGCTGGGTTTCCCTAATCAGCTCTGGTAAAAACCTATTGCTGTGTCCAGTTTGCTTCCTTTCAAGGTCCTTTCCTGAAATGTTGTTGTAAATTCAAATACAAAAAACTCCAAAGCAATGGAAGAACCCTTCCAAGTGTGTTGCTTTTGCTATTGCAGGTCAGTTGTTATCCTTTCATTGCAAGATCCAGCAGGTGCACATGGCTGATTGTTTCTACACCATTACTTTGTATACCAGCATGCTGGGCTCATTTTAGCTATAAATAAGCACATAAAATTTAATCAACAGAAGTTAATAACTTGCATTATCTAGATTTAGAATCATAACATTTCCATAGCATACCCTTATTTTTGTTTATGCAGTCAGTTCAGACATGCTGTTAACAATTTTCTAAAGGATCCTACTTATTAAAAATATCACTGATCACTTATTAAAAATAAACTGACAAAAATACACATCTTGGAAATATTTAAGCACGTTTCCACATCCAACTCTTCCTCCTCCTACTGTAACATCATGCATTAGAATGATAAACACTAGTTTTGAGTACAAAAATAGCTGAGTTAAATGATCCAGTCACTTACGTGTTACTTGATCTTGTGACACTGCTTTACCTCCATTTGTTTGCCTTTGACAACAAAATACACTAGGATTATTTACAAACTTTGGGGCTTATATCATTGTGCTGTACAGAGGCAACAAAAGCAGCAACCCCATCAGAATTACAAAAACATTTCACTTCACTCGCTGTGCAGCTTCTTATGTGGTAAATTCTGAGCTGTCTTAATGGGTACTGCTTTCAATAAATTGTGGTTCACAGAACTGGAAGGGACCCACAAGGATTAAAGTCCAGCTCCTGGCCCTGCAGAGGACACCCCAAAAATCACACCCTGTGCCCGAGAGCATTGTCCAAAAGCTCCCTGAGCTCTGCCAGGCTGGTGCTGTGGCCACTGCCCTGGGGAGCTGTGCCAGTGCCCAAACACCCTCTGGGGGAAGAACCTTTTCCTGATATCCCCTGGCACAGCTTCATGAATGAATGGCCAACAGGACTTTCAGCTAAGATGCTAAGAGCAGGCTGATAAATTACAGCAATTTTACACAGTATTGATTACAAATGCTAAGCAGTCCTATTGTATTATATGAGGAACAAAAGTGACTTTTAGCTACGAAAAGACTTAAACAGGAAAGATTATTGAGGCAAGTTGTTTGAAACTGGAACGCTTTCACTGCGTATGATGGCCTCCTGAACAACACAGAAAGCTCAGGTTATGTGTGATGAGCAACTTGCTCTTACCAAGTAATAAAAATAAAATTCACCTAAGAAATGCAGGTGCCGTGCTGAGGTTTTGGATGACAGACATAAAACCACATAAATTTATCATTTTAAAACCAGACAATTTCTGTCTCCTACCACAATTTATTCCTGTCTGCTTTTTTACTCAGATGAATTCCTTCTGTGATTAGAACGACAAAATACTTCCACATTAATGAGCTAATTAGCTTAATTGCATCATTTTGCTGTATTTTTAATCTCATGTGGAATCTCTAGCAGATATAATTACTAAGTCACAATTACAGGATTCTGTTACATTTCTACTTCTTTGGAACATGTTTTTGTTCTGGAGATTTGCTTACATAGACTGCTTTGTTATTCCTTTGTTGCTTTGAATGCTAAAAAATAAAATTAATCTCCAAACAATAGAGAAGACCAGAAGGCTTAAAAGCCCAGATTTTTTTATTCTAGAGGTACTGTACATATTTCCACTATTTGTCAGACATCTGCAGTCTGACACTTCAAGTTGAAGGTTCCAGTTCTATTGGATTATGAACAAAACAATTAGTGACTGTTTATGCTGTTTTCTTCAAGGTCCAAACTTATCCAATAGTTACCATAAGAAAGCATTAAAGTCTGATGAATTTCTAAATACATTAAGGTCTATATGATTTTCATGCACAAAACTGAATGGAATAATACAGCCAAGCAAAACAGTTGAGATTCTATTCAAGCATGTGCTGAAATAGGCCAGACCCTGAAGAGGTATAATTCAGCAAATTTCTTTACTGGGTTATTTTATGCCTGCTGACAGTATAATGTAATTTTAGCAATTTAACAGAATTTAAATGAATGTTAATTAACAAGGACCTGTCTTACTGATTTAAGGTCAATAAAATGGGTGTCTTTAAGACCTGGAAATGAGGGAAGCTCACTGATAGACTCAGCTCATTTTTTTCTCCCCTCTCCCTCCCAATAAATGACCTGACTCAGACTGATTTTGATTTTTTTCAGAATATATTTATGCATCTGATGCTCATGTGTTAAGTCAGACGTCTCTGAAAAAATCAAACCAGCTCCCTAGTTAATCTTTAACTCTATTAATAAGCAGAGTCCATTAAATGACACTATTTCAATTCAAGACAGAAATTTCAATTAGCCAGTTAAGGACTGAATTTACATTGAAATATTAGTATGTATTCTTAAGTTTAATGCTATTTCACTGAAGGTGAAGATTTTATAATAAACATGATTCAGCATAAACTAAACTTTTTATAGAAATGCCACACATGAAGAAAGGCACTTACTTTCTGTTTTATTATTAACCTCCAATTTCACTTATAATATAGGATGACAAATTGTACTTGAATAATTGGGTGAAAAGTGAAATCTGGTAATATTTGATGAATTCCTACATTTTTTATTATTAGCCCCCCCCCAAACTATACCACTATTCTCTAAATAGCTCATGTAAAAAAATTAGTCCTATATATAATTACACAGTTCTCAAGTATCTTAAAGCCAGAACTTTGACAGCTATTTGTTGAATGTGATAGCCCATTATCTTTATTTTTGCTAGGATGTGAACATCCAAATTCAAGGTGCCTTGGAAAAAACAATTGCCAAAGACATGCGAATTTATATAAATGTGTAATTTCTGAACAACTTCTCAATATTTTTTTTAGTTTATACTTTATATATAGCATAAAAATGTTGTTTTAAAAAGTTATGCAATTCCATGAAAATTTTCCATAAATCCAATATGAAGTGTTAGACAATCAATTTTATTTGAAGGAACATGCAGATTATTCATGGCCTAAATGCTGAAATCACATCAGCATCAATAGATTCTGTTTGTAAAACATTAAAAATCACTGTTGACATTTTCACCCTCAAAGTGAGAGTCTGGGTATGATTGAAACATATTTCAGCTGTAGAGGTGCACATCATTACATTCTTATCTGGGGTTGCACATATTGGTCCATCTCCAAAGAGTCCCAGTTTGTTCAGATGAGGAGGATGATCCCTTAGATTTAAAAAATGAAATAGTGGAAGCATCTGGATATGGTACCAAAAGCCAACATGCTGCTGCTTCTTCTCATCAAAATAAAAATATGGGCACAGGAAAGACTTTTGTCCTTGTAGTTTTTAAAGAGAGTTAGGGTTTAATTAACTTCATACAATATTTCTGCTATTCAGCCATAGTTTGTCAAAGATCATCTCATGGATATTTTCCTTCACTAGAAATGGTAAATTTCATCTAACAGTGGCCTTCCACAGCAACTCCATCTTTCCAGTGCTTTCCAGTCCATTGCCCATGCTTTTTAAACTGAGAAGCACAACAACCATTAAAGACACTTATCATACAAGAAACAACTTACTTTTCATTACCCTTTTCCAGTTTTCCTTCCTATGGGCCTGGTTTTTGAGAAATTCAACCAGAAGACGTAATTTTTCGTAACTTGATCTTTGCTGCCACGTGATGAAGATCACAGTGTTGTAACTTACTTTGAAAGTGGCTGCTCTGCTTGATGTGGAACACAACTGAATCTCTCTTTGTCACCCTTAGACATGACAGATTAACAACACCTAATTGCAAGAATACTGACACCATGCTTAGTGAATACACTTGCACAAGAAGCCTCTTTCACCAGTATTTTTGTAATTCCTCCAATAACTGCATTTTGCCGTCTCCTTCAGGAGCTTGTTCCCATTATGTCTGGTTGCCTACAAACCACCACAGCTCCCTCTCAGTCTCCAGCACTGCAGATGTACAAACACCTCAGCAGCTGATATAGGCTGCACTTAAGAGAGAGCACGTAGCACATGGAAAAACAGAAGATGATCCAAGCAGCTCCAGCTGCTGGCTGCAGCACATGTTTCTACAGAGTAACCACAGTGATTGCCACCATATGAGCTTAGAAAGATAAGGCACAATGCTGGTGTTTCTCCCAGCACTGAACTTTGGTCAAAACTTTTGATTTCCCTAAGTGAGCCGCACTTGCATGGGTTTTCTGGAGGCAAAATGTTTCCTTAGTTTGTTGTTTGCTTGGGGTTTTTTTTTGCTAACTGGTTATGTTGTAATAATGTCATTTCCCTGTTTATTCAAGCATCTGATGAATAACTGATAAAAAAAGTTGAGGCCGACACAGACAATTACTGCCTATGCAGTCCTATGTCTTTAAATTAATTGACAAATTTATTTCTCAAACTCTAGTATTCAAGGAAAAGCTAATTCAAAACATGGTATTTGGCCATCAAATTCCTAATGGATATGAATAAAAGAAAAGCAGCAAAAGCAGTAATTATTAACTCAGGGCTTGCACACAAAATAAGCCCTCACTTCCCACCTTTTCTTTCCTATGCTCTACACCTTATCAGTAGTCAGGTAGTAGAATATTATTCCCTGAACAAGGCCTCAATTTACTGATTCTTCAGTTGTACACAAGGCTCTCTACACAAATGATTTCAAATTATGATAAGAAAACCAAAAAGGAGGCTGTAGAAAGCACTGATGTATCTCATAATTTCCTGGAGTATTACTCTGTGAAAGTTTCCAGATTAGGTGCCAAATTGATAATTTCTTTCCCCATGAAAAAAAGAGCAGGGGCTATAGTCAGGGCAGGTTTATAGGCAATAAAAATTAGATCTGATTGTTATTAATTTGATGCTTAACAATACGAAATGATTGAAGAGAAACTTCAAAGAGGACTTCCTAGAATTTAACTAAGACTTCTGTGTTGATTCAAAAGAAAGTACAAAAGGGTTTTACGAAGTAAAGAGCTGGGCAACTATGTCCCAAGTTATTAAACAGATGCAAAAGGTGTCCACATGGTGAGAAACTGACTGGAATGGCAGCACTACATCGAAAAGGAATAATCAAATGTCTGTATTTCATGTGTCTGAAGGACAGGAGAAAAAGGTGCTTTGATGTGAAAACTTTCAACACAGCTGATCTCTGTGCATATCAACATTACAGGGCATTGGCAAAAAAGAAATAAAATTGGGCAGTATAAACAGAAGGCAATTATTAAAATTAAGAAATATTAAAATATTTATTTTGATGTGGTAAGATTTAGACAGGTTCTGGAAGTATGGGCCAAAAGCAATAGGCCAAAAAGGATGCCAAGATTACAGCCTTGAGAGAAAAGAGTCATTGTTATCAGTTCTTTCTAGTTACTCTACTCTACTAGAACAGAGAACAGACAATGCAAAAATAAGTTAGTATTTTGAAATATAGACAAATATTCATTTAGAAATTACAAAATAGAAGTTTGCTTGGGGTGTTTGTATATCCATATATACATATGGAGTGCATAATATCATTAGCCACTGTTACACAGATGCAGGTATTCTATCATATGGTGCCTTAATTACCAGCCAGTTCCATCAGAGTCAGGAGGCTCAACAGAACCAAGGGCTGCGTCCTGCGCTTGGGCCACAAGAACCCCCTGCAGCTCCAGGCCTCTCCATCCTTCCTGCAGGGCTCTGTGGGAGGCTCCAGCTCCCTCCTGTGCCAGGGGCACTTGCTCCAGCTGGCGCTGCCACCAAGGCCTGGGGCACATCGCTGTCATTGCTGGGCAGCCTCAAGCAGGGCCCCCATTCACTGAGCACCATTGCTGTCTCCGGGTTTGAACTACACTCCAACTCCCAAAATCCCTGGGACAGCAAAGAATAAGGATAAGCAGCCCCTTGGAATGGCAAAAAAATTGTGCAACACTCATGGGCAAAGCCTCTTCTCCTGCCTAAAGGCAACAACTCACTGACGAGGCAGTGCTGGCCCTCTCAGAGATGGGTCAAGCACATGAGAGAGCAAATGCCAAAAATGATTTTAAACTGTGCCAAGGAACATTTTGACTGGATGTTAGGAAGTACTTTTGCCCAGAGAGGGCTATTACACATTGGAATGGGATGCCCCGGGCCGTGGTGGAGTCCCTGGTTTCAGAGGGATTCAAGGAAAGCATGGGCGTGGCACTCATTGCTCTGCTGGAGTTGCCATGTTGGGGATGGGTCCCCAGTTGG